>CATIWC010003051.1:0-73776 GCA_948472305.1 Vicia faba
ACAATAATATAAAAGTAAATAAATAAACTAAATAAATAAAATAAGAAAATATAGAAAAATACCAAAAATAGAAAACCCCTAACAAAAACCCTAAACCCAAAAAGGAAAGGCTTATAAACCCTAGGGTTGGAGTCCCCAGTAGAGTCGTCATCTGTAATAACCAGCTGGAAATTATTGAGTCGCCACCATTAATTTTTATCCTGAGACAAGAATATATTGAAATAAACCTAAATCAATTTAGAGATTCTAGATTTTTGACTCACTTTAGACGAAGGGAAGGTATTATGCACCCTTCATCTATCTTGTTCACAAGGATACTAGGGTTTAGGTTTAAGGTTTAGGAATAGGGTTTGAATTTTTTAGTTAGGGGAACTCGTCATGATTTTAAGTCGTATGCCCATGTATCCTCTTATGAGGAATCATAGTCTCAATTCGTGGTTCATAGTAGTTTGGTTAGTTTTTTTATGGATTATGGAAATATCTCGAATTCTCCTTGAACCAGGTCTGGGATTGTGAATAGAGGAATTGTAGACGTAGTTCGCACTCGATAAAAGAAGTTTCCATAATCCTTTTTTGAAATAAAAAATTATTTGAATTATGTTATTGAAAAAGGTTAGTATTTGATTGGTTAGATATTTTCTCGTATACAATGCAATATGAGGAAAAAAAATACATTTTAATGCGTAAGAAAAATATTTAATAAGGTATTTAAAAAGAGTTAGTATTTAAAAAAAGTATTTAACTAATATTATTATAATTTACTATAAATATATTTAATATTAATAATGAAAAAAAATATAATAATGAATAAACAAATAAATAGATAAATAAAATTGTAAAAAAATAATACATTTATTTTATTTTTAAACGTAGGTGGTGGTGTAAATTAAATTGGTTAGTAAAATACTGGGGGTGTGAATATCAGGACCCTAAATCCAAATATTGGATGTAGGCCCAATTGTGTGGGGGGTATGGACCTGAACTAAGGAAGTGATTATCGGGGCGTAGGAATTAAGGGCTTGAGCCTATAATCTGTTTTGAAGGCATGGTCGCGCAGGTGAGCACACTAGGCTTCAGTTGTAAAAAAAATAAGGCCAGGGGTGTTAAAAGAAATTGGGCTCGGCCCAAAAAAATTTCTAGGGGGGGTCTGTTAGGTGAGCGAGCGTACACAATGTTATGGTGGTGATGCGTAATTTTGATTGTTTAATTGTGATCAGAGGGATGGTCACACGAAGGTGTATGATGACGGTACACGGGATCACGTGGCCAGATATATGCAACATGTCCCTGGTGGTGATCGTATGAGGAGGAAGTATATTTTCCCATTTTGTTTTAGAGTTTCATTATTTCTTCATTTCATCTCTCTCTTTTGTTCTTCTTTCTCGCTCAGTGGAACAAATAACAACATCTAACCCTGAAAACCCCCAAACCCTAACAAGGGCGACACCGCCCTCCATAACCCTAAGTCCGATCCTTACCCCAAATCAACACATCAATATCAATCGTGAAGAAAAATCAAAAGCTAAATGTATCGCCTTCTCTCTTTGTGTACCTTGGTAGTCCTGTGTGGAAGCCAATAGACATGTTAAGATTTCTTCTCAATCTTCATTCAATTAATCACTTAGGAAATCAATAGTATGAAAGGTGATTACCAAACACAAAAACTTGAAGTAGATTGGAGAACCTGGAAGATTCAAGAAGCGGAGATCAAGTAAAAATTTCGCAAAGAGTTTGACATCAAAGTTGTATACAAGTCAAGATCCATATAGGAGATTAAGTTTTCTCAGCATCATTATGGACTGATGATTATACGAACTCATGTAATATTTTTCAAAATATATTGGAATTCAATAGGAAACCGTTGAAGAATGAAGTGGGCTCCTACGAGGATGATAGAGGTGAACCACTATACATCTCGGTGTACTCTCTCTCTCTCTCTCTCTCTCTCTCTCTCTCTCTCTCTCTCTCTCTCTCTCTCCTCTCTCTCTCTCTCTCTCTCTCTCTCTCTCTCTCTCTCTCTCTCTCTCTCTCTCTCTCTCTCTCTCTCTCTCTCTCTCTCTCTCTCTCTCTCTCTGATGCTTATGAATATTTAGGGTTACCGTATTTGTTTATGTTCTTATGAATGTGTATTAATCATGTTTTAGATTTTGTGTGTGAAAGTATTAGTTTGTCACTTACATTTCTTTTATTTTTGTTTTGTTGCAACTGGTGTTTTGGTTTTATTCAAATTTTATAGCATATAACCATAGGATGAAAGCTTCTAGATTAGTTTGTATGAGAAATGAGTTTTTGAATTCCTTGAAACCATAGGATGCAATCCCTAGATTAGTGTGTACTTTAAACTAAGAGTTGAGTTGATTGATTAGTTGTAACCTTAAGCTAACAAATAAGAAACGTTTATAGAATTCCTTGAATACAACGTTCATTAAATAAACCTCAAGCTGAAAACTTACAAAAAGGTCAGTTATTATTTTATTTATCATATCTAAATCGGTTGTGACTGGTTTTAAAATAAGATTCGTCACCCTTAATTTTTATCCTAAGGAAGAGAATATAAATGATAACCCTAAAAGTTAGAGATCCTAGGTTTTTTTAGACTCGGTTCTAGACGAATGGGAGGTCTTAGGCACCCCTCATCTACCTTGTCCATAAGGATACTATGGTTAGAAACACGATCTTAGGAAATAGGGTTTTAATTTTTATTAGGGGAATGTGTCACGATTTTAGTCGTATGCCTACGTATCCTCTTATGAGGAATCTGAGTCCCAATTCATAGTTCACTGTTGGTTTGTAATTTTTATTGGTTGACAATTACATTTGAATTTCTCGCGTACTTAGTCTAGGTGTACGAATAGGTGAGATATTTAGACTGAGTACGCAGTGATTCAAATTTGTTTGTAACCCTTTTTGAAAAGTAATTATTGGATAAATTTGATTTACAAAAATAATTTGCCATTGGTTAAGTGTTTTTTAGTATATTAACTATGAAAAATATCTTATTCAAAATACACGATTAAAAAATAATTTAATGCAAATAACATTTTTTATGGATTGGAAAATAATATATTTGGTTTTATGATAATAATAATAATATAATAGCATTAAATATATTAAATATATTAAATATATTTAAAATAAGAAATATAAAAAATAAGTATTATAATTAATAAAAATATAAGAAAATACAAAATTATAAAAATAAATAAATAAATAAATTTAAAAAACACAGGGGGTGTAAATATATTGAAGAGTAAAAAAAAGGGTGTTAAAAACATGGGCCAAAATCCAGATATTGGATATGACCCAACAGTGCAGGGGCGTGTCAATTTTAGTTACGTAGTAAAATGGAGAGTGTAAAGAGCCAGGCCCCAAGTCCATATTTTGGACTTGACCTGTTTTGCCTAGGGGTGTGAAAACACACTTATGAGTGAAATGCAGTTGCGAGAGGGGTGCAATTATCTATGGGAAGACATACCACATTATGGTGAGGCACAGGTTTTGGAACGTAAGATTGGTCGTATGGCTCATATTTGGGGAGCATGGTAAGGGGCATGGAGTGACGCGCATCAGATTACTAAGTTTTTATATTTTATTTTTTTTCACAAAATAATCTTCATTTGTTATTTTCATTATCCCTCTATGTGTCATCTTTGTTCTGTCTCTCTCTCTCTCTCCTTTCGTTACCAACACAAACCCTAGCCCTTCTGTCTATGGGTTCCAGCGGCGCCATCTCTCTCTCTCTCTTCCTCTCCAATACCACCACCAAACTCATACAACCCTTATCAACCCCAAAAACTCAAATAACAACAATTATCAAAAGCAATAAAAGCAAATGTTGGGTTTTCCTTACCTTAAATCGCCCATGTTAATTGAGTTTTTCTTCTGATTTGGGGTCTTTGACTAATATTTTATTTCTGTTTGGCAAGTAGGGTGACGTTGAAGATGATAACAACGACAGACAATAAAGGACAGTGACGGTTGAATAGCTACGTGTTGTACCCCAATTTTTTCCCCTAAGATCCCTTCATCATACCATGTTGATTCACTCACAACAAGATCACACTAGGATTCTTGGTTCCCCTCCCTACATTTAGTTTTGCCCTTTTTGAGGGATTACCAAGAACCTTGACTTATGTTCCTTTTGTGATCATGAATATTGTTTCGTTTTCTTCATTTAACTAATAAAATGCAATGTTTGTTTGTCTTGCTTGTTATCCATGTAGGTGAAGGCAATGAGATTTAACAAGCTACCCCATGGGTTCATGAGTTTATTTCCATGCCCTAGTCAATATAGCTTGAGAAGTTCAAACCTCACCATTAGATTGGTTTTAGGAGAATTGGCATGGCAAGGTTTCTTTGGTTCATCACATTTCAAGGTTATTAGATTTGACTCAAAAGTATAAGGGGTTGATTGGAGAAGTTGTCATGTTTGGACAAGGCCTTGTTCCTATTGGTCACAAGAGCATATTTCTATCAAATTTCAAGGTATAAAAGTGGTTTTTGTGGATATGAGTCCTCATTATCATCCTCAACAACTTCTATTCACAAAGCAATAATATTGGTACAAGAAGTTTGTTCAAACTTGTCAAAGTTCCTCAAAGCATTTTCTTGATTTAGGAGCTAGGGTTTTTAACTTCAAAGGAGTACATATTGCTCACCTTTTGATATTTTTGAGTGATTCCAAAGACATCCTCCTCTTCAAAGGGTTATCAACAAATCACTTCAAAAGTTCCAAGGAGTTTTCATTTGTAAGAAACTTGGTGAAGAAGAAAGATTACAAGTCATCCAGATGAATCCATAATTTTACATGAGTGACTTCAAATGGTCCTAACTTGGTAAATTTTTATCAACTTGAGTCCATTATTTTTTGATAATGATGTTGAAGATGTGAACTTTATGCCTTCTTTTATGTGGAAAGTGGGAAAATGGATGGAAGTTGCCTTAAAGATGCAAAAGATTATAGGTCATTTCATGATTTTTTTTCTCTCCAACTTCAACAAGTCATAACTTACTCAAATTTTGGATACTTTGAATGATTTAAGTTTCAAAGTGTCATTCAAGAGGTCTACTTCATGCCATCTTTTTTGGTCAAGAGATAATTCCAAGTTGAAGCCCATGTTTGGATGCAAGATATTATAGGTCATTTTTGAAGAAGAATGTGAAATATTTATAAGTATGGAAAGTCAACCCTTTTTCTTCAACTTTGACTCAATACAACTTTCATCTCAAGCATCCATTTAACTCCATTATTTTTCCATTGCAAAGCTTGTAACCACATCTTTCTAAAGCATCAAGAATCATGCCCTAAGACCCCTTGATGACACACAAATATGTGATATTTCTGGCTTGATATACACCAAATATTTATCATACTTTAGTTTAAATTAAATTATTTTATAAGTATTATGCAAGTATTTTTCTATTTTTGCAGATATGCATTGAGCCGAACACTTTTGAAGAAATGAAGAAAAAAGGGTGCAAAAAGTAGTAAAAGAGCCTAAGGAGAAGAAACCAGCCCAAAAGGCCATTACAAGTGTGAGCACGTGGCCCACAAGCAATCACGCCCTGACGACCGTCAAGGGGACGTGATGAACGTCACGCTCCATGAAGACCAAGTGACTATCGTCACTTGCGTGTGACGAACGTCACAGCCTATCACCTCATGTTCTCTTCATCCAACGGACAGAAACACGTTCAAAGCATAATCCAACGAGTTCCTACATTCTCTCACCCACTCAGTCAAAAGAGCAACGAACGTGACAATTAAATGGCCTATTATTTCTCAAGAAAGAATGTGAATCGTTCCTACATTTTCGTGAGCAACGAATCAAGCAAGCACTATAAATAGAGCCTGAGACCACAGTAGAAAAGGGTTCTGCTTTTTGGCGAGAAAGTTTAGAGATTTTATTAAGCAGATATTAATTTCAGCAGAATATTATTTTCAGCATTATTTCTTTTCAGCATTATTTTCTTTTCCCAGTTATTTCTTTCCAGCATTATTCTTTCAACATTATTTTCTTCTGTACCGTTAAATATATCCTCCGATCGAAGCAAAGCCTACAATTTGTGCAGGAGTGCTTCTGTCTTCAGAGTTATTACCAGGTTTATGTTTACAAATTCTTATTGCTTATTAATTAATATAATTATGTTTATTTGTGTTTGTCCTTTATATTATTCTGCAATTTGGTTTAATATTATGTCTGGCTAGAAATCCTATACCGGTATGTAGAGTCAATCAACCGAGGGAATGAGTAACTTAGTCGGGACTATTTTTACTATGAAACTTTCTTTTCTGGCCTAAGTTACTATTTTTCAAATCATTAAATTGTTTTGTTACGGAAGTAAAAAACAGATATAGGTTAGGGTCAACAAAGCGGAAGTTTGAGATCTTTTAACTGGACAGTAGTAATTAGGCATTAGCTTAAAATACAGCGGAAGCACTTTAAAGTTAATTAAGATTTTGTTTAGTTTCCAAAAAGTGTTTTTAACTCCTGCGGGATGGCGGAACCGTACGTTAGGACTTAACTGCATAGCCTAGATCAACAAAACGATAGTGTGAGATGAGGGTTTTTAAAGTAGATAGGTTTTACTGAAAATTGTTTTGAAAATATAAAGACGCCCGACAGGTCGCTAGTTCCCGAGGTAAGACTGTTGCATACTGGTAATTTAGCTCATTGATTATTAAAATACAACTTAATTTAGTGATTAGTTTTCCCTACAACCCAAATCAAATATTCATTAGCTTTAGATTTACATAGTAACAATAGAAAACGGTAGACCGATTCATCAGTCTCTGTGGTTCGATATCTTTTAAAACTACTCGACAAGACTGTGCACTTGCAATCCGAATCATTGGATACATAAGTACAAATCCCATGATCAAGTTTTTGGCGTCGTTGCCGGGGACTGATTTAAGTCGATATCGCTACTCTTTTGTTATGCAGTAGAGACTAGAGCAAAAACTTCTCTCTTTCTTTTTTATCTCTATTTCTTTTCTTATCCTCTCTAATTTTGTATGCCAAACACTCGTTCGCAAGACGAGCCGTTATACATAAAAATCAACGATATTGAGCGTTATCTCAGACTTAGACGCCGCATTCAAGAGTACCATCTCTTGCATAACATTCAACCTCGTCAATCACTTGAACCTCCTATTTCTCCACCAACCGAAGAAATGGCTGCAAATCCTGCTCCGCGCCCACTCAAATCCTATGCCATACCCTCACAAGATGAACCACATAACAGCATTGCTGCCCCTCTGATCGAGGCTAACAACTTTGAACTGAAACCCTCTTGGTTATCCGCTGTGCAACAAAACCAGTTCTCTGGTGGGTCAATGGAAGACCCTAATCTTCATCTATCAATATTTCTACAGTACGCAGATAAAATCAAGAATAATGAGGTCAGTCAAGAAGCAATAAGACTTCGTCTTTTCCCTTTCTCTCTAAGAGACAGAGCAAGATCTTGGCTCCAATCTCTACCCGCAAACTCCGTCACTACATGGGACGAGCTGAAGAAAGTTTTTCTTGCAAGATATTTTCCACCAAGCAAAACAGCTATGCTAAGATCTCAGATAAGCGATTTTAGACAAAAGGAGAATGAATCCCTTTTCGATGCTTGGGAAAGATAAAAAGATTTGATGAGACTATGCCCACATCATGGCCTGGAAGAATGGTTGATTATCCACACCTTCTATAATGGTCTCCTCTATAATACAAGATTAACAATAGACGTTGCCGCAGGTGGTGCACTTATGGACAAATCCTACACCGCTGCCTATGCTCTAATTGAAAGTATGGCCCAAAACCACTATCAGCGGGGAAGTGAAAGAGGACACGCAGACAAGGGTACTACAAAGAAAGCACAGACAAAAGGAGGAATGTATGAGATAAGCGACCTAGACAGTGTCCATGCTAAGGTAGATGCCCTCACCCTAAAGATAGATAATTTGACCGCAATACCTCCAGCCACCGTGGCTGCTATAACTCCCAATTGTGAAATATGCGGAGTACCTGGACATCTAGTCACGGAATGTAAGATCTTGGCAGGAACTCCAGCTGACCAAGTGAATTATGCTCAAGGAAACCCTTACTCAAACACGTACAACCTTGGATGGAAAAATCACCCAAATTTCTCATATAAAAACCCCAATGCGTTGTATGCTCCAAACCAAGCACCTGTCGTACCACCCGGATATCAGAAAGCTCCTGCAAATGCTCCTAGTGCACCTAAAAAATCAAACTTAGAACTGATGATGGAGAACTTCATAGCTACTCAAGCACAAACAAATAAAGACGTCCAAAATCAAAACATACACACTAATGAGCAGATAAAACAATTAGCAAACAAAATAGACGCTTTGGCCACCCACAATAAAATGTTAAAAACCCAAATATCCCAAGTGGCTCAACAACAAGCACCTACAGCCGCACCGGCTGATACGTTTCCCGGTAAACCACAACCTAACCCAAAGGGGCATGCTCATGCCATCATATTAAGAAGTGGAACCGAGTTAGATGGACCGCCTGACCCAAGACTATCAAATCAAAGTATGTATCAAAAGGCTGAAACGTCAACTGAGAAGGAGAATCAAACAGAGAAACCAGAGGTAGACGAAGAAGATAAAGGAGGAGAGGCCAAAGAAAAAGAAAAACCTTATGTGCCTCCACCGGCTTATAAACCCCAAATCCCTTTTCCTGGTAGATTAGCCAAACCCAAGAATGTAGGGAAATTTAAAAAATTCGTAGAACTCCTGAAACAACTCAATATAACAATTCCTTTCACAGAAGCTATAACTCAAATGCCCTCATATGCCAAATTCCTCAAGGAAATCTTATCTAACAATAAAAAGCTAGAAGATAACGAAACGGTAACGCTTACAGCAGAATGTAGCACGATTATCCAGAACAAGATGCCTCCTAAGCTGAAAGACCCCGGAAGTTTCTCTATACCATGCCATATAGGTAAGTTTGTCATAGACAAAGCCCTATGTGATCTAGACGCTAGTATTAGCGTTATGCCTCTATCCATATGCAACAAACTGGAAATGGGTGAACTAAGACCAACAAAGATGTCAGTTCAATTATTGGATCACTTCGTCAAATACCCAGTAGGAATCTTAGAAAATGTTCCCGTACGAATAGGTCAATTCTACATCCCTACAGATTTCATAATCATGGATATAAGAGAAGACGAAAGCACACCTATCATCTTCGGAAGACCATTCTTAGCCACAGCTGGAGCTATCATAGATGTAAAAAAGGGTAAACTAACCTTTGAAGTAGGTGAAGAGAAAGTCGGGTTTATTCTAACATAATTCTTACAAGTGCCCGCCATAGATGACACATGTTATCTGGTGGACATCGTTGACGAATGCGTAAGAGAAATTGAATGGGAACCAATACCTTGTTCTGAAACCATGAAGATTCCCACACCTCTTATATTCGAAGATGACGAATGGTGTCCTGAATACCGAGACGATAATCTGAGTGAATGCTTAGCTCTGACACCCGATCACATGCCTTGTCCAAGAAAACCGGCATTGGATCTTAAGCCATTACCTAAAACCCTCAGATATGAATTCCTTGACACCGAGTTAAAGCGACCTGTAATTGTCAATGCGGACTTAGGACAATAAGAAACAGACAAATTATTACAAGTCTTAAGAAAATATCCCTCCGCCTTAGAATACAACATTACAGATCTCAAAGGAATAAGCCCTTCCATATGCATGCATCGTATTATGCTAGAAAACGACTGCAAATCTTCTAGAGAACATCAACAAAGAATTAACCCAATATGGAGCACCGTAGTTAAAGATGAAGTTAAAAAAATTTTGAACGCTGGAATCATATACCCCATTTCTGATAGTCAATGGGTAAGCCCAGTCCACTGTGTACCAAAGAAAGGTGGTATAACGGTAACAACAAACAAAGCAGGCGAAGCTGTAGCGGAACGAACTATAAATGGAGCTAGAATGTGTATTGACTATAGGAAGCTAAACAAGGCCACTCGAAAGGACCATTTCCCTCTACCATTCATTGATCAAATGCTTGAACGACTAGCTAAGCACTCACATTACTGTTATCTAGACGGTTACTTCGGATTCTTTCAAATCCCTATTCACCCTGATGACCAAGAGAAAACAACATTCACATATCCTTATGGAACTTTCGCCTACCGACGAATGCCGTTTGGATTATGCAATGCTCCCGCCACGTTTCAGAGATGCATGATGGCAATCTTTGCTGATTTCATAGACAACATTATGGAAGTCTTTATGGACGAATTCTCTGTATGTGGAGAGAGTTTTGAAGATTGTCTGGTGAATTTGGAGAAATTTTTGGAGAGATGCGTAAAAGTTAACCTCGTTCTGAATTGGGAAAAGTGCCACTTTATGGTCAAATAAGGAATCGTACTAGGACACGTTGTGTTCGAAAAGGGGATTGAAGTAGATAAAGCTAAGATCGAAGTCATAGAAAACTTGCAACCCCCTAAAACAGTAAGAGAAATACGCAATTTCTTAGGACACGCCGGTTTCTACCGACGATTCATCAAAGATTTCTCGTAAATATCAAAACCTCTAACCACCCTCCTTATGAAAGACGTTGAATTTGATTTTGATGACAAATGCCTAAAAGCATTTAACCAACTAAAAACAGCTCTTGTATCTGCACCAATCATGCAACAACCCGATTGGAGACTTCCATTTGAAATCAAGTGTGATGAAAGTGATTACACCGTAGGTGCAGTCCTGGGACAACAAAGAGATAAGAAGCTTCATTGGATATATTATGCTAGTAGAACCTTGGACCCTGCACAGATGAATTATGCAACAACGGAAAAAGAACTTTTAGCCGTAGTCTTCGCACTAGACAAATTTCGCTCCTACCTCGTAGGTGCAAAAATAATCATCTATACAGACCACGTAGCTATTAGATATCTCTTAACCAAGCAAGACTCAAAGCCGAGACTTTTGAGATGGATTATGCTTCTGCAAGAGTTTGATCTAGAAATTAAAGACAAAAAAGGTACCAAAAATGTGGTAGCTGACCATTTATCTCGAATGGAACAGCTGACACCAGAAGAAGTACCTATTAACGATGACTTCCCGTATGAACGTCTGATGGCTCAGATGGACTTAGGAGAAGCCAGAAAAGAACTGCCTGAATCAAATTCAAATCAACTGCTCTTAGGACTTGAAACACAAGCTGCTAACAGCGATTCGCGAGAAAGCCAAAACCAAATAAATAATGCTATACAAGAAGCCGTGGTCTCTATCCAAACCATACCATGGTATGCGGACATAGCAAATTACTTAGCTGCCAAAATCCTACCCCCTGATATGACTTATCAACAGAAGAAGAAATTCTTTCACGATTTGAAACATTACTTTTAGGATGAACCTTTATTATTTAAGAGGAGTGCAGACGGTATTTTCCGAAGATGCGTCCCGGAAAACGAAATAGAAAGCATTATTTCTCATTGTCATGATGCCCCTTACGGAGGTCATGCAAACACATCAAAGACATGTGCCAAAATTTTGCAGTCTGGATTCTACTGGCCAAATTTGTGGAAAGATATGCACACAGCCATCCTAAATTGCGACCGATTCCAACGTACCAGAAATATATCCAGACGCGATGAGATGCCTCAGACTGGCATCCTACAAGTGGAAGTCTTTGATGTATGGGGAATCGACTTCATGGGACCATTTCCATCCTCCTTCAGAAACAAATATATACTCGTGGCTGTAGATTACATTTCAAAATGGATTGAAGCAATAGCTTCTCTAACAAATGATACTAGAGTCGTGATTAAAATCTTCAAAACCATTATACTCCCAAGGTTTGGTGTACCCAAAAAAGTTATTAGCGACGGTGGCTCCCACTTCATATCACGAATCTTTGATAAACTCCTAACCAAATACGGGGTGAGGCACCGCGTTGCAACACCATACCACCCCCAAACAAGCGGACAGGTGGAAGTCTCAAATCGAGAAATAAAACAAATACTGGAAAAAATTGTTGCCCCTTCAAGAAAGGATTGGTCAGCTAAGTTACCTGACGCATTATGGGCCTACAGAACGACATTCAAGACACCGATAGGTACAACACCCTTTAAACTCATATATGGAAAATCATGCCACCTGCCAGTGGAAATTGAACACAAAGCTTACTGGGCAATTAAAACTTTAAACCTAAGCTACACTTCGGAAGGAGAGAAAAGGATCCTCGACATAAATGAATTAGAAGAACTAAGATTAGATGCATATGAAAATGCAAGGATCTACAAAGAAAGGACGAAAAAAATGGCATGACAAACGTATCTCAAGGAAAGAATTCAATGAAGGATATGTCGTACTCCTATTCAACTCTCGTCTAAAACTGTTCCCTGGAAAACTCCGCTCACGATGATCTGGACCATTTGAAGTAACCAAAGTTTTCCTCAGTGGTGCCATAGAAATCAAAGGAAAATCCATGAATCCATTCTTAGTGAACGGCCAACGCCTAAAGCATTATTACAGCCTCGAAGATAAGGATTACACTACGAGCTTAACGCTATTAGAGCTATCGCACGAATTTGAAAACTAATTCACGTCTAACATCAAATGTCAAGCTAACGACATTAAACAAGCGCTGTGTGGGAGGCAACCCACAATTTTTTATTTTATTTATTATCTCTCAAATATCTTTATCTTTTATTTCTATTTTTATTTTTTTCATTTCTGCATTCTGATTTTTACTTTCCGAATTTTTTTCCTTTTCTTTCTTTCTCCCACAACATATTTTACTTATTTGCATTTTTCTTTTCCAAAATTTAGTACCGATTCACAGGAACCTACAAGATAAAATTCATGGATACTATCATTTTTGCCTCGGAGACTCAGCAGAGACGATATGAGATTTTGGCTCAGCGCCAAATGAGTATGACCACTTATGTGCATGATCCCACCTTGACAGCCTTAGGAATCAGGGAAAGTGTCTATTTCATGTTTAACCAGATAGGATGGGAGGGGTTCCTAGCCCATAAACACCCTACACACCAACGCCTCACCTTGAGGTTCTTGAGCTCCCTCATCTATAAACCCACACAATGCTTAGGGCGTAGTAGAGGTCAGATTTCCTTTAGATTGTTCGGTTTCACCCACCAGTTTACAGTTTGCAGTCTAGCTCAGCTGTTAGGATTCCCTAGCTCTTTAGACGCCCACATGGAAACCCAGGCGGATGAGTACCTCAACTTTGAGCTTAATCACTTTTGGAGAGACATAGAGGGCCAATATCCCGAGGACCCCGACCACCTTGATGCCACCGAGATTCATAACCCTGCTATTAGGTATTTCCATCACATTTTAGCTTTCACATTTTTTGGAAAACCTATTAGTCAACTCTCGGTTTCTAGGGATGAGTTGTTCATCATTTACTGTGTTTTTCAGACCAGACCAGTCATTGGCGCATCATTCATGATAGCCAACATGTCAGCTATAGCTAAGTGTACCCATGGCCCCATATGTGTCGGCGGGCTAGTCACTATGATAGCCGAGGCCCTATCCCTACGGTCATCTCTGTCGCGCCTTACAACGTACGCCAGATATTATACCGTGGACATCCCTTTTTGCTTTAACATTTCTTTGATTGGTAACCTCAGCCCACCTCACTTTCAGTTGCTTGTCCAACGTAACCCTGTTTATTGCTTCAAATTGCCTAGCCCCGAGCATACCAGTGTCTATACCAAGTCAAATTGGCTATATCCCCTAGAGAAGACAGACGAACACGACCCTGAGAGGGAGGAGAGCGAACCATCTACACCCACAGGTTACCACAATTATACACCTTTAGATTACCCTACACTACCCCTTGTTACTATAGTTGATGACATACCCATGCCTGATCATGCACATACGATCAAGACTCTACAGACAGATGTTACCACACTCCGCGGAGAGCTCGACACTATTAAAGAAAATGTCAGCATACTTCGGCGTGACTTCTTTCATTTCATGGACATCGTCACGGAGCAGTTTGACCACATTTATCAACATCTGCACACTTCTGCACCACCTCCCGGAGGCCCTCATGCTTGATAGTTTTTTCTGTACCACCCCAGTAAGGACACTGTTTGTTCTTAGTATGGGGGGGGGGGGGGGTTTCATTGGTTTTAATTATTATTATTCTCAAACTCATTATGGTTTTAATTATTTTCGAATAATATATTACTTTTCAATCCTAAAATTTTATTCATATCCATTTTATTTATTTCTGTTTACAAAGTATGCATTCATTTTTTTTGCAATTTCGGTTATTATTTTCATTTGTTCTTAATATCTATTATTATTATCATGTTTTATTTTATTTTTGTAACCATCTTTATTTTCTTCTTATTTACCATATCATTTTTCCAACTATACAATATGCTACTAATACCTTGCAATACACCTCTCAAGATTGAAATTAATTAATTAATTACATTAGTGGAGCACGCGTTCAAAGCAGTCAAAGAGACCAACATGACTTGACCCTGACGAACGTCAGAGTGCATGTGACGAACGTTAGGGAGTGTCTTTGACTCTGACGAGCGTCAGAGAGAACGTGACGGGCGGCAGGCATTGTCCCCCACGCTTTTCCAAACCGTGACCATTGAACAACATTGATGCACGAAAAATTTGTCTTAAAATCCCACCACCCCATTTACTCCACTCACCCATAACTCCCATAACCTCCCAAATTTCAAAATTCTCCCATAAATACCATTAAATTTCTTACTCCACAAACCATCTATATAAACCCTCCCCTTCCATCCTTAGTTTCATCACTACCACTCCCTTTCCATCTCTCTACCACATATACATTTTTTTCTATCAAGTTCAATACTCATGGCCAACCAACCCGAACCCGACATGCAACATCTCGTGCTCCGACATGGAGAAGCCGGTGAGCTTCAAAAAGAGAGGTACATAAAATTCCATCACCAAGGGCTAACACCAACACAGTTCATCGACAACACTTGCTTGCAAGAATTAGGCTTGCAACCTCATATGGAAGGCTTGCTGAATAAAGCTGGCCTAAGCTTTATTAGAACGATGAACACACAAACTTACGAAGCTCTCACGTTGGAATTCTTGAGTTCCTACGCATATCACACCCGAGAAGATGCAGACGCACACCTAACGAGATCCGCTCATTTTCAGATGTTCAACCGAGAGTACCAACTCAACCATGAAATTTTGAGCGACATATTTCATTTTCCCCGAGGGAATAATGTGCAATACCGCATACCCCCTGAATTGGATTTGAATGGAAGTGCATACGCACTATGGGAGAGAATAATCAGCGAACCAAATGTCACACCCGAAGCACGGTACGCCTCTCACATCCACAACCCGAACATCCGCTTCTTACACCGTGTTATGGCAAACACAATATTCGGAAGGGCAAACAACAACAAGGTAAACACTAAAGAATTATATGCTCTCCACTGTAGCTTTTCGCAAAACGTCCGTCTTAATCCCGTCACTTTAATGATGGACCATATTCAAAATCTCGTTGCAAGAGAAGGGACCACACCTTTTTGCATCGGAGGCATCGTCACCGCCATCGCAGTTTACTTGAACTGGGGGGAAAGGATCCAACTCCTACCTTCGTTGCCAGTAGTTTTTATGGACATTGATAACTGTAGAGCTGGCCGCCTGATTAAAGTACGAGAAGCTGGAGGATACTATCTCATGGTTAAGAATGCAAGAGTTCGTAGTGTGATCATGCCAAATCATAATCGTACTTACTTGGGTAATCCGGATAACTGGCTTTACAACCTGAACGCCCCTGAACCCAGAGAAAATGTGCAAGGAAATCAAGGTCAGGCTAACAACGCTGCCGCTGACGAAATCGAAGAAGAATTAGAGCAACAAGAGCCCCAACAACAGCAAGCCAACAATCCCACCACTATCGACGCAATATATGCCACGATAATGCAACAAAACCAGCTTTCCACTCAACGCCACCAAAGTATCGAGACGCGCCAAATCGAGATGATGACTCTCATGCAACAAATGCAGAGAGACCAAAATTATTATGCTCGTAGGCACGATCAAAGTATGCTGGAATTCACCACCGTAATAACGGCAGATATGCGAGCCTTAACACTCCGTGTTGAGGACTTGCATAATATCATATCCCAGAGAGATGGCGGCGAATCTTCCAGACATGGCGGGCAAGCACGTCGAAGAGCAAGGACACGTGGCCGATATCAAAGACAAGAGGAAGAAGAATGATATTGTTGTTATCTTTCCCCTTTCCCGCTTCTATCAATACATTGAGGACAATGTATGATTCAAGTATGGGGGAGGAAGTATTTCCCTTTTTCTAGTCATTTTTATTTTCTTTGTAATTTCCCTTCTGTTATCTTAAATCCAATAAAAAAAAATTTCTCAAGTCATCTATTGCAACAATTTGTGTTGTTCTTTTAGACTCCCCTCTCTTTTTGAGCACATAAAAAATTCTTTTCTCACTCGACAAGTAAATAGACTGCAAAATCTTAAATCATCAGGAATTGGGGCGAGATTAAGCGAAATTTCTACCGTTTAGACACTCTACAACCCCAGAGTATGATAGATCAGTTCAAGTACTCGTTGTTTCCAACACCCTGAGTTTAGTCTTTATAGTAACCTTGAGTAGTTTATATTAGCAGTCAGCACCGTCTTAAACACAAACTACGCAGGAAGTCGATGAATATAAGTGGATGATAGAATATTTCAGCAAAATGTTACAAGGAAAAACACTGATTAAATTGGACGATCCTCATCCGATCGCCTAATCCAAAGGATGTAAACCTTTCAAAGTAACATGAAAATTCATTTGATGGATGGTTCAGGAGCATCTGGTACTGAACTCGGTAGGGCAGATTACGGTCTGATCCCCCGCATCCAACATTTGAATTAAAGGTTGCCACATTAATGTGCCAGAAACCTCGAAAAGTTTAAAAGGATCATAACCACTAACCGACTATTCTACTACGTGCGTGTGAAGATAAAGGGCTTAATGTGATTGCGCTAGAATGAAAAAGGAAAAACAAGACAAATACTCGAGGTAGGCTATGATAGGACCTGTAACTAGTTTACGTAAAATGGGATTGTCTAGCGTCGCCGACGTAGTTATGGAACACGAATCAAACCACCGATTTTCTGACAAAAACACAACGCAACTATGTATTAGTCGATCCGAGTCATAACCATGTTTAGAAAAACATCGTACTTGGCATTTGCATGAGGACAACAAAGTTTAAGTATGGGGGAGTTTGATGACACACAAATATGTGATATTTCTGGCTTGATATACACCAAATATTTCTCATACTTTAGTTTAAATTAAATTATTTTATAAGTATTATGCAGGTATTTTTCTATTTTTGCAGATATGCACTGAGCCGAACACTTTTGAAGAAATGAAGAAAAAAGGGTGCAAAAAGTAGTAAAAGAGCCTAAGGAGAAGAAACCAGCCCAAAAGCCCATTACAAGTGTGAGCACGTGGCCCACAAGCAATCACGCCCTGACGACCATCAAGGGGACGTGACGAACGTCACGCTCCATGAAGACCAAGTGACTATCGTCACTTGCGTGTGACGAACGTCCCAACCTATCACCCCACGTTCTCTTCATCCAACGGACAGAAACACGTTCAAAGCATAATCCAACGAGTTCCTACATTCTCTCACCCACTCAGTCAAAAGAGCAACGAACATGACAATTAAATGGCCTATTATTTCTCAAGAAAGGATGTGAACCGTTCCTACATATTCGTGAGAAATGAATCAAGCAAGCACTATAAATAGAGCCTGAGACCACAGTAGAAAAGGGTTCTGCTTTTTGGTGAGAAAGTTTAGAGATTTTATTAAGCAGATATTATTTTCAGTAGAATATTATTTTCAGCATTATTTCTTTTCAGCATTATTTTCTTTTCCCAGTTATTTCTTTCCAGCATTATTCTTTCAGCATTATTTTCTTCTGTACCATTAAATATATCCTCCGATCGAAGCAAAGCCTACAATTTGTGCAGGAGTGCTTCTGTCTTCAGAGTTATTACCAGGTTTATGTTTACAAATTCTTATTGCTTATTAATTAATATAATTATGTTTATTTGTGTTTGTCCTTTATATTATTCTGCAATTTGGTTTAATATTATGTCAGGCTAGAAATCCTATACCGGTATGTAAAGTCAATCAACCGAGGGAACGAGTAACTTAGTCGGGACTATTTTTACTACGAAACTTTCTTTTCTGGCCTAAGTTACTATTTTTCAAATCATTAAATTGTTTTGTTACGGAAGTAAAAAACAGATAGAGGTTAGGGTCAACAAAGCGGAAGTTTGAGATCTTTTAACTGGACAGTAGTAATTAGGCATTAGCTTAAAATACAGCGGAAGCACTTTAAATTTAATTAAGATTTTGTTTAGTTTCCAAAAAGTGTTTTTAACTCCTGCAGGATGGCGGAAGCGTACGTTAGGACTTAACTGCATAGCCTAGATCAACAAAGCGACAGTGTGAGACGAGGGTTTTTAAACTAGATAGGTTTTACTGAAAACTGTTTTGAAAATATAAAGACGCCTGACAGGTCGCTAGTTCCCGAGGTAAGACTGTTGCATACTGGTAATTTAGCTCATTCATTATTAAAATACAACTTAATTTAGTGATTAGTTTTCCCTACAACCCAAATCAAATATTCATTAGCTTTAGATTTACATAGTAACAATAGAAAACGGTAGATCGATTCATCAGTCTCTTTGGTTCGGTATCTTTTAAAACTACTCGACAAGACTGTGCACTTGCAGTCCGAATCATTGGATACATAAGTACAAATCCCACGATCACCCCTTGAGTTGAAAATGGAATTGGTCAGAAGTTGGCACTTTGAAATTGAATTTCTCACCAAGTCAGAATTTTGAAATCCATAATGTGGCCTCTAATCACAAGTTTTCCATGCGTTTTTTCATCTAAACATGTTTAGTGAAGTTCCAGATTTGTTTAGCGCATCAAAACGCAAGAATTGGATGAGTTTTGATGAAGTTTGTATCACACTTCACTCGTGCATCAGGTGTGCACGATTTCCCTCCAAAACGCATCATTCACTCTTCCTTTTGATCCCATTCGCTTCTCCTATAAATACATGAACTATCCCATTCAATTTCCCAAGCTTTGATAGCCAGAATCACCCTGCCAAACTTGCTCCTTAACTCAATTTTCTATAACTTCAAAATCCATTCTCGACCCTTTTTCAATCCAATTTTTCCATCAATTCACCTTCCTTGATCTTCCCTGAAACTAACCATATAATTACATTCAAGAATCGTTCCTTATACTGCTCCATAGAAGTCCAGTTTCAGAGCTCTGCAACTCAACTTCAATAGGTAGATTCCTTCACCAATTCTTCAAAACTCTGATATCATTGTGTTGCTCTCATTGCCCTGGTTCTAGTTGCAACACTTACCTTTTACTGGAAACATGTTTTGACCATGAAATTTCAAATCCCTTTTCAAAACTTTTCTTCCAAATTTCTTGAGCTTCAGTTTATATAAATTTGGCGCAAGGGTGTGATTGTCTTCGTCTTGAAGAGACGAAGCGAATGGAATAGGTCTGAGCTTCTGATTTTACAGTATGAGAGACCTACAATTCGTGATGGCTGGAGGTTGAAGATGACCAACGTGTCATCTTGTAACCAATGAAGGCGCGCCATCTGTATTTTTCAAATTCTGATTTTATTAATGATTATGTATAATATTCACTAATGACCATGATATGCACAGCACGCCAGATCCCTTGGATTTGATTACTAACGCATTTTGACTTTCATCCAATGGTCCACATATTTTAGTTTTATTGTTTTTCTTCTGATTTTTATATTTTAATTGTTTTAAATTTCAATAAAATCATAGAAAATTCATTTTTAGTCCAAAAAATCTGAAAACATTATGAAAAATATTTTTGATTATTCTCTTTCTGATTTTTATTTTTTCACAATTTGATTTTGTGTTTTGGTATTTTTTACAAATTTTACACTTATTTGATTTGTTTTAAATGTTTAAAAATACTTTTATACATTTTTCAATTCTGAAAAAATTATGAAATGATCAATGATATTGTGACAAATATTGGTGACCTTATTTTTTTTTCTTCTGACTTTACTATTTTTTAACATTTTTTGTTTATTTGACCCATTTAATTTAATTTTAAAAATAGTTTCTAACTTTAAAAAATTACAAAAAAAAATTGTAAAATTACTTGGGCCTTTTTCTGATTTTTTTTTCTATGGTCTTACTTTTCATTTCTTGATTAATTTGAACATAGTTGATATTTTTCTCATTATTTCTATTTTTAAAAATCCTTTTTTGTGTATATTAAATGTGATATTATTTTGTGATTATTTTCTGGATGATCTTGGGTTAGATTTTGGATCATGAACTTTATTAACATCATTGGATCCATGGTGTTGAGTTTAACTCCACAAAAATGGATGAATAATTTTAATAATAGTTTGATTAAAATTTAATTCAAATGTGGTTTTTATATTTTTCCCATCCCTCTTCATCTCATCCCTTTCTTATTGCACTCGATATTGTTGGAGCATGATCTCTATATCATGTCTCAAAATAAATGGTGCATAGATTACTATTGACCAGCCTCAAAATAGGTGCGACTTCTATATAAGTCCACTTACGATTGCTTAACATAGCGCTAAATTTGTCTCGATTCGAATAAATGATCATTCGTGGCCCAAACTTATGATTGCAAGCCCAAGTATGTTAATTTGATCTCTTTGATCCAATAACCTTGAGATTCATTGTGTGGAGGCTTTGGTTCTACCAATCCCCTAATGGATCTACAAAACCTTTGGTCAACGCGGATCACTTAAACATCGTTGATCATTAAATGGTACTTATGAGAATTCCAAATAGATGATATACTTGACAAAAAGCAAATGCAACTTATCGTGTGGAGGCTTTGGTTCTACCAATCCTCTAATGAGTTCCAAATGCAAGCTTCAAGATGGTCATCCAACTAACCACTAATTATTGACTTGTTTACCTTATACTTTTATTTTTTTATTCTTTATGTACTATTTACTTTTAGCATTTACATTTCATGCCATTTTCATCTTTGCTCATTTGAGCATTCTTTTTCTTTCTTAAGACACTTAATAATCAACATAAACCCTAAAGAATCTTTAATGGTGCTTGGACTATTTGGTTACTATCCTTGGTATTATGGAGCATGGGACTTTTCTTGGACTTAGGATTAGAAACCTTGACATATCTTAGAGATCTTATCTGATTATTTTTTCTGGAGTTCTAGAGGTTTACCTCAAGACATTGGGTTGCTTGTTTGTTTTTGTGTGCAGGTTTTTGTGATTACACCCTTTGCTTGTAATCTGGATTTCACCCGTATACAGCCGTTGCTCTGCCCAATTTTTTGTGAAGACTTAATACACTTGAAGTTTGGTTCTCTCAAGAGGTCTAGTATTTCTTTGCTTGATTGGTTTCAATCCAAGGAATGGGAATTATATATTGGCTCATAATGTCAAGTATTGGTTTCTTGTTGGTTAGATGGTTCTTATCCCAAGCTTTTACCTTATGATTTAGGATAGTCCCTTCTTCTCCTCCCATCTTCTTTAATTTCAAAAATCCTATTTCCCTTTTTGAAAACTCTTCTTGTTTTTGAACTTGAACCACTTTCATAATAAACTTGGACTTATGTCCATGCATTTTCAAAACATTTTTCATAAATAAACTCCAATCAACTTAATAATGCCTTGACATTTTTGTCAGAATACTAAAATTCAATCAATCTCATTTCAAACCATTTTTCCACTTTGGCTTTTATCTTTAAACTTTTCTAAAAAAAGGTTGAACTCTTGTCAATCCTTGTAGTGATGTAAACAACTATACTTCTACAATATGTAGTAAAGAAAGATATTTTCCACTTTGGTGTTGAGTGAGGCATTGTTGATTTTTAAAATCCAAGCCATATCCTCCACTTTGAGATGATGCAAATTCTCCTTTCTCATGATTGTGGGTAGTAGGTATGTTTTCCATACGGACAATGACAATGATGTTTCATCTCATAAAATTAACCAGCGCATTTGTGTTTTAAATTTTTAAAAGAGGAACTACGCGTACCCTGATCTCCTATTGCACAAAAGGTGGTACGTAGGCACTAAAGGTTCGCAACCGCGATGGGTGCAGAAATTATAAAATAAATATATTTCTTTCCTCACCTCAACCATCCATTTATATACAACATTTTTTATAGCCAAAATATACAGATTTACAAAGAGGCTCCTGTGGAGTACCGTATATGTTTAGGGTGCTAATACCTTCCCTTTGCATAACCAACCCCCTTGCCTTGAATATTTCCCCCTCTTTTTGGGTTATTCTCTCTTTTCCCATTCCTTTGGAAACAATAAAGCACGGTGGTAATTTTTATTTTTATTTGTATAAAGTCTAGTCAATCCAATGGCTTAGTCTTGAACATTTCTACCGCTACACTACGGTTTCAGATATTGAAACCCTGAGCTAATGTGGCGACTGATGCAGATCCACGACACGATGAAGACGATACTTCCCAAGACCCTCCTCTTTTTTGGTTCTGTAAACTTTTTTTTTATCTGTAATCCTCGTCCCCTTTTTTGTTCTTAGATTTTGTTTTTATAGTGTTTTTTTGGGATTAGTAGATTAGGAAATGAATAAATTTGTGTGTTAGGTTTTAATTTGTTTTTGAATTTTTAGGAAAGAAACAATTATGTCTATAAATTCTATGAAGTTTTAATTTATTTTTGTTTATGGCTTGTTCTTTTTTTGGAAAGAATCGTATGTATGCATATTTGAATAGTAGCATATTTTCTTGTTTGATCCGCACAGTACCTGTTTCCAAGCGTTTTTTTCACAATTTAAATAGTGGATGTTTGTTGGATTCAGTTTCGGGCCAGACATAAACTGGATATTAGACTTGGAGTATTTTTGGTTCTAGGTCGAATTGGTCCTGTTTCATCTTAGTCTCCCAACAAAACAATTTTAATCTGGATTTGGTTTGGGCCGGTTTGAGTTTTGGGCTATGCAATTTAGAAGCCTTAATGGTTTCTTTCAAAAACAAATATTGATTAAGTTTGAAATATAATATTTTAGTTATAATAAAATATTAGCGTAAGTAATAATTTTAATGAAAAACAGTAATAAAAATGACATTATAATTAAAACAAAACACTTTTTCAAAACCAACTCAAAAATCTGAATTGGGACACTGTTTTTAAATATCGGGCCTCAACAAAATAAATTCCATATGGTCTCTCTTTGATTTATAAAAAACAGGTCAGCCTTATTAAAAAAAAACCTAAATGGGCCTTATAATTTTCAGATTTCAAGCAAATTAAATTGTTTTCAAAACAATAAAGAAACTTGAAATGGGCCTTAATTTTTTTATCATTCATTGGGTCTTTAACAAAATAAAATGCTTTATGGGCTCTAAACCAAAATACATTGTTAGGTTAAATTCACTTTAACCCCTGCAATAGTAGCGAGTTTAGACTTACCTCCCTTTAAAAAAAAAAATTTCTCCCCTCAACAAACATAGATTCCAAAGCAAAAAACTTTTAGCTCAAGATTCCATTTGAGATACAGACGTGGCTTATGACTATTTGCTGACTGGGCTAAATTTTTTGACTGTGTCATATTCTTTGAACATCATATGATAAAATATAAAAAAATTGCACCATCAGCTTTGTTATTGCAAATATACACAATCATTCACTCTATACTCACAAAAACAAATCATAACAGATTCTCTTGCTCTATCTGTCTCTCAACAAATCATAGCAGCTTCTCTAAAAGTTCATTTGAAAAATGATACCTTAATATATTGAACTTAAAAATGTATAAATTTGGAAAACTGCAGGGTGTTTTGGGTAGAGCGATTCCACCAAGAAATCAATCTATATCAAGTAAAAATACTTCAGAGTGATAGTCAGGCTGAGAGAGCACCCTCCACAACTGAAGTAGCCACATAAAGACCAATCGTATTTTCATCTCTGTCAACTTCAACGGATACTCTTCATACTAAGAGGACACTCACATCAAGGGCGAGTAAGGAAAACTTGCACTTGTAGGTGATAAACTACAAAAAGGTGGTGGGGAAAAAACTTCAATCGACAAAACCCTAAAATCAATATCTGAATATGATGTCCATGAGCCTCGGAGATCCAACTGTAGTATCCAGCCAACCTCCATAGTATGTTCTGTGTCCTTACCTGATAATTTTGTTTCAATCTTTTTCCTAACTGTGAACTCATTTCTACTGACTTTGTAAAATCACGATATATCCTCTGTTTTAATCTTATGATGTGTTTGACTTGTGGCAGCTATTAGAAGGATTGCATAGTTCTTTGATAGCCTCAAAGATTCTTTAAATTTCACATAACCATATTATTCCCAAGGGTGATCATCCATGAATACTTTTGTAGGTGGTTGAGTTTAGTCTAATAATTTAGAATTCTATTAACCGATAGCCTATAAATTGTAACAGGTAATAATCACTAGTGTTGATTAGTCTAATACTTTTGTCTCAGTTTTCAAATGAACTTTTAGAGAAGCTGTTATGATTTGTTGAGAGAGAGCAAGAGAATTTGTTATGGGTTTTTTGTGAGTATAGAGTGACGGATTATGTATATTTGCAACATCAAAGTTTATGGTGCAGTGGTTGGATGTTTGACGAATGAGGGAAGGTTCTTGGGTTTGAATCCTTTGAGGTGCAATTTTTTGAGATTTTTTCATGTGAATTTCAAAGAATATGATACAGTCAACAAATTTAGCCCAGACAATAAACAGTCATAAGCCACATTTTCATCTCAAATGGAATCTTGGGCTAAAAGGATTTTTGTTTTGGAATCTATGTTTGTTGAGGGGCGAAAATAATTTTTTTTAATAGGGGGTAAATTAAAACTCACTATTGTTGCAGGGGGGTAAAGTGCATTTAACCCTACATTGTTTTATACACCCTTTCTCCCATTTTTGAAATAGACTAAAACGTATCATGGGTCGTTTCTGATTGAGAAAGTATCATGATTTCCTTAAAAGATAAGCCCCCTCTTTATAACTTTAAACCCCCTTTTATCAATATAAATCATATTTTATAAAAGATATTTTTTAAAATAAGAATATCGGGAACTAGTAGGACAAATTTGGGGTATGACAGTTGTCCCTATTTAATTATTTTTCAATCGAATAATGTCAGAATACGCAGGTCTCACATGTTATGATAGGAGATTTATTAAATATTGGAAGACCCCAACATTTGTCTGAAAGATCATCAGAATACGCTGTACAACGTTCTTATGAAAGTGGAGAGTAGGCATAGATAATAATGTATCGTCTTACCAGAGTTTGAGCCAAAGTTTGATTTGACTTTGATATGAGGACGCAGATAATCTGTCAATATCTAAGAAGAGATCGTTTTCATATTTACCATAACCTAGGAGGTAAAACAAATACAAGTTCTGCATAGTTGACTTACTAATGCTTGGAGACTGATATAGCAAGTTCTAATTCGATTTAATTTTGTCTATTCATCACAACTTAGGGTATAAATATTCGAGAAGAGCTTGATAACCACATCGCTTCCTGGAGACTGATGTAATCGAAAAGTTTGATAATAACATTGTTGCATGGAGACTGATGCAATGAGTTATATCGAGGAGGAAACTTGATAACAACATTGCTGCTTGAAGATTGGTGAAATGGGTTAAACTCTAGATTTCATACATTGTTGCATGGCGTATGAAACAATGAGCTAGATCATAGAGGAGAAAATACATTGTTGCATAGAGCCTGATGCAATGAGCTAAATTGCGGATTTTGCACATTGCTGCATGGATCCTGAAACAATGAGCTAGATCATAAAGAAGGAAAATGCATTGATGCATGAAGCTTGACACAATGGGTTATATTGCAGATTTCACACATTGCTACATGGAGCCTTACACAATGAGATAGATCGTGAAGAAGAGAATACATTGTTGTGTGGAGACTAATGCAATGAGTTGAACTGTGAATTTCGCACATTGTTGCATAGAGCCTGACACAATGAGTTGGATCGTGAAGAAGGGAACACATTGCCGTGTGGCGACTGACACAATGGGTTAAATTGTAGATTTTACAACATTTCTACATGGAGTCTGGCGCAATGAGCTAAATTGTAGAGGAAGTTGTTTTGATGATCCAAATCTTATATAACTAAATCAAAGATGAGATTGGGTGTTTACCGGTTGTGTTTGTTTTTAACCAAGGTAATAAACTGATGAAGGGCCCTAAGATAATGGTTACATCCAAAGTGTGTTTCGAGGAATGCCATTTGTGATGTATATACATGATGTCTTAGATCAATATGGAGCCCATAGTGTTTATGCGGTGAGCGTGCGTATGCCCCCAAATATTTACATATGTGCAAAACGTGTGTATATGCCTCAAAATGTTATGAGAAATGTTTTTTTGGGTATTCTCTCTGTTTAAACCATTGATTTTGAGTTAACAAATCCACGATATTATGTGTTGCATCGTCGTGGTATCTTTGAATTGATTTGAACATGATGGAAATTATCAGCAGGATCTTGATGTTTATATCGTAGGCGTAGGCATAAGCATAGGCGCATATGTAGGCATAGTCGTGGAAATAAGCGTAGATGTGGACGTGGGCGTGGATTTTCTTTCGATGTTTTCTAACCAAATTTATTTTCGATGTTTTATCAAGTGCTTTTATTTCTCAAATCTCCGAAATGATTTCAACACAACATTCAGAAGAAATAATCGTAGTATTTTGAAAACAAGTCTGAAAAAGAAAAAAAATTAGCAAGATGAAAAAGGTAAATTTTTTATTGATATGCCTCAAAATAGGTGCGAGTACAAGGTGTAATTCCTTAAAAGAGGTCATTTTAAAAAAATTGTAAATGGCAATGAAAATGATAATTGTTACTGTTGTTTCTCCAATGTCCTTTTGATAGCTTCCAGTCTTCTTTGCTTCTGAGTTGAATGATTTGGATCCATCTCTTTCTTCATGATTTGTGGTCACGGTTCTTATATCGCAATATTTTTGTTCTTTATTGCTTTTGAATAAGATCCCCAATTTTTGCCCGGACCACCCTTTCAGGTTTTCAATCCACCGGGATAATTTTTTTGTGTATGTCCCTGATTTTGGCCTGGAACGCCCTTTCGGGTTTTCAATCCACCACTACGCTCCTTTTTTCTTAAGTCACTTGTTTAGGGTTTGAGCTTAGCAAGCTTTTTATACATAGTAATTTTTGACAACGTCTGAATTTGCCGGGTGCGGTAGTTCTTCCCCATCCATTGTCGTGAGGATGAGACCACCATTAGATAATGTTGTTTTTACCACATACGGACCTTCGTAGTTAGGTGTCCATTTACCACGTGAATCTAGGCGAGGTAGAAGAATCTTCTTGAGCACTAAATCCCCTTCGTTGAATATTCGAGGGCAGACTTTCTTGTTGAAGGCTTTCTTCATCCGCTTCTAATACATTTGACTGTGGAACAAAGCTGTCAAGTGTTTCTCTTCAATGAGGTTGAGCTGATCAAGTCCCTTCTGAACCCACTCAACTTCCTCAAGCTTTGTTTCCATTATAACTCAAAGTGATGGAATTTATATTTCAACTGGGAGTACTGCCTCCATGCCATATACTAGAGAGAAAGGAGTTACACTTGTTGATGTGCGTACAGAGGTACGATAGCCATGTAGAGCAAACACAAGCATTTTGTGCCAATATTTGTATGTCTTCACCATTTTATGAATGATTTTCTTAATAATTATGTTGGCAGCTTCGACAGACCCGTTCATCTTGGGTCGATATGGTGAAGAAATATGATTCTTGATCTTGAAATATTCTCATAACTCTTTCATCATCTTGTTATTCAGATTAGACCCGTTGTCCATTATGATCATGTTTGGAACCCCATATCTGACTGGGTGTCATATGGAGTGGATCCAACTTTCTCGGTGGCCTTTCGAACTTGTTCGATTGTTGTCCCCGCAGGATTATTAATGGTTGTTGTGCTCTTAGTTATGACGCCACATCATTAATTTCTCCCTCCTTCCTTTTTGTGAAGTTAGAAACTGGTCTTTTTGCATTGTAAGGGGCGTTTGATGACCCCCCTTGAATTTTTCCATTTTTTATTCCAGTTTCAATCCTCTCTCCAATAGTTACTATTTTAGAAAATATCGAAGAGATGGATCCTACCATCTTTTCATAGTATACCCCTTACAAAGTTCCCATGAACATGTTGACTAGTTCTTTCTCCAGAAGTGGTGGTTGTACACGGAATGCCATTTCTCTCCACCTTTGAGCGTACTCCTTGAAGGACTCCTCTTTCTTCTAAGATAACTCTGGAGTTATATGTGGGTAGGCGCCATGTCCAAATTGTATTTATATTTTTTCAAGAAATCATTAGCAAGATCAGCCCATGTCTGGATGTGCATTCTTTCTAACTGCATGTACCAATCCAGAGATGCCTCACTAAAACTGTCTTGAAAGCAGTGCATCATTAGTTTCTGGTTTTGAGCATAAACATGCATCTTCCTACAATACAAGCACATATGGTTTCTTATACAAGTGAGCCCTTTGTATCTTCTAAAGTCATGTACATTGAATTTTGGAGGGATTAATATGTTCGAGACAAGACCCATTTCGAGGGCATCGATATAAAAAGCATCGTATCCCTCCATAAATTTCAACCTTTCCTCTAAAGCTTTATACTAATTCAGCACTTGTGGATTCTCTGTAGCTTGAGCGTTGGTCATTTTCTAAGGTGCTTGACTGACATTCTCTATGTCGTGATCTTCATGTCGTAAGTCCAAATAATTGTCAGCATTGTTAATTGGAATTTGTAGGGCATGAGATGCCCCTGACTTTGGTGGAGGTGGGACAAACCCTTCACTTTTTGTCTTGTCTCATGTTGAGCCATGACATACTTTTATGGCCCTGTCTTTGGTCCTCTTCTCAGTTGGTGACCGCTTGATGCACCAATGATCTTGTTATTTCCTCAAAGGATACCCTGTGAATTTGTTCTTGCTTTTCGATGATATTCTTGAAGGCTTGAAGAACATGACTCATATCCCCTCTCATCAAGTCGACGTTGCTTTTGACTTGTTCTAGATCCACTTTGAAAGCTGCTTGATTTTCTTCAATTTGTTCCATGGATCTCAGTTGGTGAGCTCTTGTTTGATACGGTGGCCAGGGAGGTGGTGGTTTTCTTTTACCAATGGTTCAACTGGAGAAGATTTTGAAAAATGTGTTTTTGAGTTGTGAGTTTATGAGATGCAAATGTTTTATGAATATATAAATATGCATGAACAATGCTAAGAATTACGTTTTGAATATCTTATTCACTTGGGTATATATATATATATATATATATATATATATATATATATATATATATATATATATATATATATATATATATATATATATATATATATTCTTTTTATATTATATTTTTTAGGTTTTTCTTTTTAATTAGTGAGTATCTGGAAAACGAATACGCAAACAGAATAAGAAACACAATGCCTTTATTGAAGGTAACAATTTTTTTAAAAGAGAACATAATTCAGATATTGAAAGATATTACAATTTAAAAACAATAAACTTGCTGAAAGAAAATAATCAAAGGGAAACAATCCTCTAAGCACAATTGCAGATGTCTTCTTTGCAAAGATCGACTATTATTTTACACAGATTGAGGAAATTATCGACGTCCTTTGGGAGAGGGACCATTACACTTTCTGTGTCTCTCAAACTTCTAGGGATGTCTTCAATGATATTGTTGGCTAAGAAGGCTAGCCTATCATGCCTGTCCTTGTAGTATCGATACTCTCGGTAGAGGTTGGGAATTATCTTGTGGTTATCCCTTCTTGCTTGGGCAATATTTTCATACTGCTCCTCCCAATACATCTTTTCAGCCCTCATCTCTGTATAAAGTCTTCATTGTATTAGGAAAACTTTTCGGAGGCCTTCTAACTCAAAGTATACAAGTTCGTACTCTTCAGTTTTCTGGGCAAGAAGTCTTTCTGCCCTCATCTTTGCAAAGCGTTCCCTTATCTCTGATTCTTCACTATCCTAAAGTCTGGTAGTGAGATATTTCATTTTCTCTTCTTGATCTAGAGATGTTGTACCCCAACTTTTGTCTCTAAGATCCCTTAATCGTATCATATCAATTAAATCACAACAAGATCACACACTAGGGTTTGTTTCTTCTCCCTATCTTTAGTCTTGCTCTATGGGGAATCACCAAGCACGTTGTCTTGTATGTTGTGATCACCTATGTTTGATTACTCTTTAACTAACAAATACAATGTATGCGTATCCTAATTATTGATGAGGTAGGTGAAAGCACAATGCATTCCATTAAAATTAGCCTTTGGATTCATAAGTTCATTATTTGTGACTTCCTCAAAAAAGCTTTATTGAGATTCAAGCCTCTAGGGAAGATATTTTAAAGTAACATCATGACAAAGTCTATTATGATCCATTATGCCTCATGTTTTCAAAGTTAGCTCAAAAGTACAAGGGTTGATTGATGAAATTTGACTCAAATAGACAAGTCTTTGTTTCCATTGATCACAAGTGCATATATCCTTCATTTCTCAAGATATGGAAGAGGTGTTGGTTGCCTTGACTTTTCATTATCATCCTCAACAACTTCTATTTGCATGACAAAGGTATTGATGTAAGAAGTTTGATCAAAATTGCAAATATTTCCCAAAGCATTTTTCTTGCTCTAGGAGTTAGGGTTTTGAACTCTAAAGGGGTATATCTTGCTCATGTTTCGGTATTTTCGATTGATTCCAAAGGCATCCTTCTCATCAAAAGGTTATTAACAAATCACTTTAAAAGTATCAAGGAAATTTTGTGTAAGAAACTTGATGATGAAGAAAGATTACAAGTCCTCTAGATGAACCCTCAAATTCCTTTATGTGACTTCAAATGATCATAACTTGATAAATTCTTATCACCTTGAGCCCATTCTTTTTCCATAATTATCTTGAATATGTGAACTTTAACCTTTATTTTATGTGCAAAGTGTGAAAATAGAAATAAGATGCCCTAAGGATGCAAAAGATTATAGGTCATTTCATTAATTTTTGTCAACTTCAACAAGTCATAACTATCCCAATTTTTGGATATTTTGAGTGGTTCAAGTCTCAAAATGGCATTCAAGAGATCTACTTCGTGCCATAGTTTTTGGTCAAGAACAAATTCCAAGTGGAAGACCATGTTTGGAAATAAGACATTATAAGTCATTTTTGAAGAAAAACTTAGAAATTTTCTAAGTATGAAAAGTCAGCCCTTTTCTTCCAACTTTGACTCAACACAACTTCTTTCTGAAGCATCCAATTGATCTCACTCCTTGCACATTTTAAAGCTTGTGACTTTATATTTCAAGTGATTCAAAAATCATATCATATGGTGCCCTACATTGTTGGAACCATGGTTATGAAGGTAGCATCATGAAATGGAAATTTCAAGTTCAGTTAGATTTGAAAGTTAGTTTAAATCTAATTATAAGCCTATTTATGGATCAATTTCGCATCTAATCATGCTTAGTAACTTTCAATAACAAGAAATGACCCTTAAACCATCCATTTTGCTGCGTTTTGAGCCATGTGAAGTCACACTTTTCACACTTAGCAGGTCCACATGATTTCACTGATTTTGCCTCCAATTCACATGCTTGAGCCTTGCATCATGATCAGCTATAAATAAGGATCATACCTCAATCATTTTCTCAAGCTTTGGATATCCAATTGACCCATGTTCAGATCCCACACGAACTCTGAATTTGAATTTTTTATTTCTCACATTCTCACCTTTAAACACCAAAAGCTCCATTCAGTTAGCTCCATTGAACTTCTCTGAAGCTAACCATACTGTTACTTTCAAGAATCGTGACCTATATTGATCTGTAGAAGTCCAGTTTCAGAGCAACTTCTCACTACTTTGTTCAGGTAGATTTCTTGGCTAAATTGATTCAAATAAAAGGCTAATCCACTCCTTATATCATTTTGATCCTTGTGCTCTTTATAATTTGCAATTTCATTGAGAATTGAGTGAGATATCCCAAATTTCCGTGTTTGCTATTTTTTCTGGTTTTCTTCAAACACAGCCTTGGACAATTTATATAAATTTGGCGCGATGGTACCATTAGAATCGTCTTGAAGAGACGAATCTAATGGTACTGGTCTGGTTTTCCAATTTTACATTGAAGGATTCGATTTGGGGATGGCTGGAAGTTGAAGATGATGACATGTTCGTCTTCAACCAATGACACGAAGCCATGTTATTTTTTAAAACGGATATAATTTGCTGGCCTTACCGTGTGCATGCCTCAGGAACCCTTGGATCTGATTACTTTTGTGAGTCAGACTCCATCCAACGCACCCTATTTTAAGTTGTTTTATTTTAAATATATTTGATCTGGTGTGATATTTATTAAAGACCATAATATGCACAGCGTGTTTGATCCATTGGATTGGCTTACTAACGGGTTTTGACTATCATCCATTGGTCCACATTTTTTTGACTTTATGTTTATTTCTGATTTTTATATTTAAATTATTTTAAACTTCAAAAATTCATAGGAAATTCATTTAAACTCCAAAAAATATGAAAAAATTATGGAAAATACTTTTGATCTTTCTGCTTCTGATTTTTATTTTTTCACATTTTTATTTTGTGTTTTGATATTTTTTATAACTTTTCACTTTATACGAATTGTTTTAAATGTTTAGAAATACTTTTATGCATTTTTAAATTTTGGAAAAAATAGGGAAGGATCCAATGACATTGTGACAAATATTTGTAACCTCATTTATTTTTTTATTTCTGACTTTATTATTTTTACCATTTTGATTTATTTTACCTATTTCTTTTGATTTTAAAAATGATTTTTGTCTTTAAAATATTACCAAAAATTTTATAAAAATATTTAAGCTCATTTCTAATTTTTCTATGGCCTTACTTATTTTTCTTGATTAATTTGAACATAGTTAATATTTTTCTCTCTTATTTTCATTTTTAATAATTTTTAAAACCTTTATTTTTATATGTTAAATACAATTTTATTTTATTTTGTATATTTTCTGGATGACCTTGGATTGAATTGTTGATCATGAGCTTTGATAATATCATTGGATCCATGGTGTTGAGTCTAACTCCATAAAAATGGATGAATGATTTTAATAATAGTTTGATTAAAATTTTGATTCAAAAGTGGTTTATTCATTTTTCCCCTGAGATTCCCATAATCTCATCCCCTTCTTATTTCACTAAGTGTTATTGGAGCATGATTTCTATATCATGTCTCAAAACAAATGGTGCATAAATTGCTATTGACCGACCTCAAAATAGTTGCGACTTCTATATAAGTCTACTTACGATTGCTTAGCATAGCGCTAAATTTCATCTTGATTTGAGAAAATGATCATTCATAGCCAAAACTTATGTTTGCAAGCCCAAGTATGTTAATTTGAACCCTATGATCCAATAACCTTGAGATCCATTGTTAGGAGGCTTTGGTTCTACCAATCCTCTAATGGAACTTCATCAATTTTGGTCAAAGTGGATCACTTAAACATCATTGATCATTAAGTTACTTTGAGATTCTTAAAATGGATGATATACTTGACAAAAGGAAAATGCAACTTGTTGTTGAGAGGCTTTGGTCCTACCAATTATCTAATGAGTTCCAAATGCAAGTTTCAATATGGTCATCCAACTAACCACTAATTCCTAATAATTGACTTTATTTTTATGCTTTTATTTTATGCTTTTTATTTTATGTACCATTTACTTTAGCATTTACATTTCATACTATTTTCATCTTTGCTCACTTGAGACTTTACTTTTATGTCTCTTTTATTTTTGCTCATTTGAGCTTTTCATTTTTTTGAAGATACTTAATAATCAACTTGAACCCTAAAAACTTTAATGTTACTTGGACTACTTGATTACTATCCTTGGCATTATGGAGTGCTGGACTTACTGGACATAGGATTATGGACCTTAACCTATGTTGGAGACCTTGTGACCTTAATTGATATTTTGTCTGGAGTTCTTGGGGTTTACCTCAAGACATTGGGTTGTTTGTTTGTTTTGTGTGAAGATTATTGTGATTACATATTTTGTCTATAATCTGGAATTCATTTGTATACAACTGTTACTTTGTCCAATTTTTGTGAGGACTAAATGCAATTTAAGCTTGATATTCTCCAAAGGTTTATTGATTGTTTTCTTGGTTTCAAATCCAAAGGATGGAATTCTACATTGACCCAGAATGTCAAATGTTGGTTTCTTGTTGGTTAGAATGTTTTTTCCCTAGCTTTTACCTTATGCTTTAGGATAGTCTCTTCATCTCCTCCCATCTTCTTTAATTTCAAAAATCTTCTCCCTCCTTTTGAAAACATTTCTTATTTTAAAACTTGAACCACTTTCATAAGAAACTTGGACTTAGGTCCATGTTTTTTTTAAAACAAAAATATTTTCTTAATCAAACATTAATCAATTTAAAAATATTTGGATATTTTTTGAGAATACTAAAAGTCAATCAATCTCATTTAAACCATTTTTGCCACTTTAGCTTTTGCTTCAAAACTCTTCTCAAAAGATTGGACTCTTGTCAATCCTTGTAGTATAGCAAACAACTATACTTCTACAATATGTATTGAAGAGATATAATTTCCATTTGGGTGTTGAGTGAGGTTTTGTTTATTTTAAAATCCAAGCCATATCCTCCACTTCGAGATGATGCAAAGTCTCCTTTCTCATGATTGTGGGTAGTAAGTATGTTTTCCACACGGACAATGATGATGATGTCTTATCTCTGAAAATTAACCAATACACTTGTGTTTTAAATTTTTTAAAAGAGGAACAATGAGTACCCTGATCCCCTATTGCACATAAGGTGGAATGTAGGCACTAAAGGTTCACAACTGCGGTCGGTGCAAAAATCATAAAAAATATACTTATTTTTCTCATCCCTACAATCTATTTTACATACAACATCTTGTAGCCAAAATATACAGATTTTACAAAGAGGTTCGTGCGGAGTACCGTAGATGTTTATGGTGCTAATAACTTACCTTTGTATAACCAAACCCATTACCTAGAATCTTTCCCCCCATCCTTTGGGTTATTTGCTCTTTTCCCATTCCTTTGGAAACAATAAAGCGCGGTGGAAATTTTTATTTTGATCTGTACAATGCAAGCCAATCCAATGAATTTTTCTTAACATTTCTACCACAACAAGTGAGGCTTGTGCAAAGCTTTGGATTTGAGCCCTTAGATCTTCTTCCAGCACCTTATTTTCTTACACTTCCTTTTCATACCATCTGGTTAACTTTCCAATTTCATTAGTAGCATCTTCTAACCTCTGTTTGTGGGAATCCCAATGAAAAGTAGCACTCAGCAACCCTTCGGTCGAACATTTCATTTTTAGACTCTCTATTTCAAATGCTTCGTGGTCTCTTTGAATATATTGGTCTTTTGATTCAAGTATACACTACATGTGTCTTTTTTATTTGGTTAAGTTAAAGAGATTGAGCTCCAATTTTTCTTTCTCCCTTTGAGCCTGTTTCAAGGCTTTCTTCAGATCATCTATTTCTTCCAAAGACATAGGCGGAGTTATTGGGACCTCTGGCTTGTATTCTTGGTCTATGTCAAAAGGAAGCTTAATAATTTGTATCTTGTCCAGAACCCATCGAGTGTAAGGTTCTTTTGCCACAATATTCTTATTTTCAGCTTTTCTTTTATTAACTCTGCTCCAGGCCCGAATAATCTTTTTGAGCAGTTCTCGATCATTTTTTCCCATGTCATGAACGACCAATTGTTGAAGTTATTCATCTGAAGTTTTATCTTCCAAGGGATACACTAGTTGTTGTAGGGCCAAGGTAGGGTTGTAATTAGTGCAACCTTATGATCCAATTAATGGAACATTAGGAAAATCCCCGAAACTGAACAATATCACCAATGTCTAGATTCCTTGCATACCATAATACAAAACTAGCAGTAAGAGACCTTAATTTCTGAGGCCACTCATACCTTGTAAGATTCGGGATCATGTAATCTTCCTTGTAAAGGTAAGTCATAAACCAAGCATACAACAACATGATACAACAATTTAGAGTACCTCTTTTTTTTCTCATATCGTGTATGAATTGTGTAATAGATGTCAACAAGCAGAGCAGGAGTTGGATCTGTATTGAAAGTTTTTGTACCCCAGAACACACTGATGGCTGCAGGGTCAATGTAGTCTACAGTTCGTGGAAACAAGATAACACCAAATATAATAAGCCCTAGACAATTTACACAAGACTCCCATTCCTTGTTATTAGCCAAATCAAAAGCCTTAGTTTCTAAGTAACATCTCTTAATTCCTCGTACGTCTCCCTCTTTCTTGTAATTAAGAGAAACATCTGGATAAGGGATTTTTAACTGCCATGATTTTGATGTCGATGGTTTGTCTGATACCTACATAAGCTTTCTCTTTAGAAAAAAACAAAATTTTGTCCAATTCTTCCAAAGTTGGTGCCAGCTGGAAATCTTGAAAGGTGAAACATCTCAACGGAGGGTCGTAAAACTGAATTAGAGTGGAAAAAGTTCCCAATTGTCTGTCTACTTTGGTCAAGTCCAAAATATCCCCATAGTGATAAGTGAATGTTTTTAAAGCCCTTTGAGATAATATTTCTTTTACAGCCTTGATTTTTCTACATCTGGTTTGATAGCATTGATGCGGACGAGTTGCTTCCCCTTAGTATTCATTTTCAGGTACACACCCAAAACCTTTGATTATATATATATATATATATATATATATATTACCCTGTGAATAATACAACCAAAAGAGAACAGAGAATAATGAAAAAATGAAATGTAAAGATGTATGAGCGCATGAACGTATGGCTAAATGACGAGATTTGATGGATAGTACCCTTTGAAGGTAGGCTCTTAGCTTGGGTTTACAAATATTATACCCTCCCCATAATGTGGTTTCCTTAAGGGTATCATGAATAACACTAGAGGGAAATGCACAAGGGCCTCCCTTAAGTGGGGCCTCTTTACATACCAAAACTTTCGTCTCTAGGTCATGAAAGGTCTTATCATGAGATTTTGGTTAAGGGTTGTACAAAGACCCATAGGCGTCATTCCAAAGTCCTACTTCCCAAGAGGATGTCTCTTGAGAGGTATTTCTTTTACGGAATTCCACCGACTCTAGGCGAAGTCGTCACATAACTCATAGGGATGATGTATCCCATTGGCTAATAGACGAACCTTCTTTCTAAGTTTTTTTGAAAATATTTTTGCAAAAATTTAAATCCCACCACAGATACGATAACATGATAAAAATAACAATGAATAAAATAAATAAATAAATAAATAATTAAACAAAAATAAAAACCCAAAAAAATAAAAAACCCTAAAAAGCCTAAAACCAAAAGGTAAGACTCCTAAACCTAGGGTTGAGTCCCCAACAGAGTCGCCAATTGTTGTAACTGGTTTTAAAATAAGAGTCACAACCCTTAACTTTTATCCTAAGGAAGGGAATATAAAGGATAACCCTAAAAGTTAGAGATTATAGGTTTTTTGGACTTTGTTCTAAACGAAGGGAAGGTGTTAGGCACCCCTCATCTACATTGTTCACAAGGATACTAGGGTTAGAAGCGCGATCTTAGGAAATAGGGTTTTAATTTTTATTAGGGGAACTTGCCACTATTTTAGTCGTATGCCTACGTATCCTCTTATGAGGAATCATAGTCCCAATTCGTAGTTCGTAGTTGGTTTGTAATTTTTATGGGTTAAAAATTACATTTGAATTTCTCGCGTACTTAGTCTAGTTGTACGAATAGCAGAGATATTTAGACTGAGTGTGCAGTCGATTCAAATATGTTTGTGACCCTTTTTGAAGAATAATTATTGGATTAATTTGATTTACAAAAATAATTTGCCGTTGGTTAAGTGTTTTTTAGTGTATTAACTATGAAAAATATCTTATTCAAAACATGATTAAAAAATAATTTAATGCAAAAAAATCTTTTATGGATTGAAAAATAATATATATGATTTTATAATAATAATAATATAATAGCATTAAATATATTAAATATATTTTGAAAATAAGAAATATAAAAAATAAATATTATAATTAATAAAAATATAAGAAAATATAAAATTATAAAAATAATAAAATAAATAAAATAAATAAATTAAACAAAAAGGTTGTTAAAAACATGGGCTAAAATCCAGATATTGGATATGGTCCAATAGTGTAGATGGTGTCAATTTTAGTTATACAGTATAATGGGGAGTGTAAAGATCCAGGGACCAAGTCCAGATTTTGGACTTGGCCCGTTTTGGTTATCTATGGGACATGCCCAAGGGCCTGGGAGTCCGTTTGAACTCCGTGTGGGAAGACATACCACAGTATGGTGAGGCGCAGGTTTTGGAACGTAAGATCATGATCGTATGGCTCAGATTTGGGGAGCATGGTAAGGGGAATGGTGTGACGCGCATTATATTACTAAGTTATTATATTTTCTTTTTTTTTTCATAAAAAAAACTTTATTTGTTATTTTCATTCTCCCTCTCTGTCTCATCTTTGTTCTCTGTCTTTCCTTTCATTACCAACACAAACCATAACCCTTCTGTCTACGGATTTCAGCGGCGCCATCTCTCTCTATTCCTCTCTGATACCACCACCAAATTCATACAACCCTTATCAACCCCAAAAACTCAAATAACAACAATTATCAAAAGCAAGAAAAGCAAAAGTTAAGTTTTCCTTACCTTAAATCGCCATTGTTCTTTGAGTTCTGCTTCCGATCCGGGGTCTTCGACTAATCTTTTGTTTCTATTTGGAAGGTAGGGCGACGTTGAAGATGACAGCAACGATAGACGATGAAGGAAGGTGGCAGTTGAATAGCTAGGGTTTCAGATATTGAAACTGTTAGAACATAGTTTGATTCTACAACCCTTGTAAGAGTTTTGATGATGACAAACACTGAAAGAAAAATTATGTTCCCTAAATAAGTATTTTGTTTTGCAGTGAAGTTCTGATGTAAGAAGAACAAAAGCTGAGTTAGATTGTTGTTTAAACTTTCACTCAACATATCTTACGTAGAAAGAAAAATCTGCATAACACGCTAATATAAAGAAGTTCTAAAGCTACAACTTCTGAGTGCACTAAACGCTGCGAACATGAACTCCGTTATTATGTTTCATACAGTTATGGAAAGAAGTAAAGGAGTCCCAACGGTAACATTCATCCTCTGATGTAATCTTTAGCAAGTATGTTTTGAAGCGTTAAATTTCAATTATGGCTATTCAAAAATAACATCTGAAAGAGGACAAGAATCTCTATGTTTGGAAAGTGATTAACTATTATTTATCAACATTCCAAAAGGACCTCACATACGTTGCCTATATAAACAAGACTGGAAGGAGAAATCATTTACGATTTTGCTGTGTACTACAAACGAGAAATATCATCACCTTCAATCTATTGAATTTCATTTATATAATACATCACTTGTGTGATACTGTTTTGTTAGAAAAAACATCTTCTACACGCTTTCAAATATTGTATTGTGTAATACCTTGAGAAAACCAGGTTGTGGTTTAAACTCAATAAGACTTTGACGGTTGTCATCATATATGTGTAATTAATTTTGATTAGTGGAGTAAGGATATATGCCAAGTGAGATTGGGCTCTTTGTTAGATCCATGTTGTCGGAATTCAGATAGATGTGATGATAGGTATAGCTTGACCCTGGATCAAAGTGGCCTAATGAATGCATGACAACGATTTATGCAGACTCATATGCATTTGACCGGTGCCCTTGTGATGGGTCGTGGATGATTAAAGCATAGAGGTTGCTTATGAAACAAGGTTTCTTGTCTCACAATCGCAAAGCATGATGCTAACGTGATTTCCTTATACTCGATTTGAACTTGAAGATTGTTGATGTAGGAGAAGGATCCATTGGTGATTGCGAAAGTAAGTAGAGAGCTTTTCCCTTTATGGAATATCTTACCCCAATAGGCCTTGGAGGAGGTTCTCTTTGATATAAGCTTGGAGATAGTTTAATCATAATATGAACGACCCTGCTATCTTGAGTTTTGAAACACTATGCCCTTTGATGAACTTCTTTTTAAATAAATCTCCTATAGATCGAGTCTCATAGTGGTTTACCCCCAACATTCAAATTTTAGAAGATATCCCCCCTTAATCTCTAGGATTTAGAGGAAGTACCCTTAGAAAGAACATGGGTCAACCATGTACTTGATATAAATTGCGTCAAGATTTGAAGCTTTGAAAAGTTTGTACTTGGACTTGCTTGAGAAGAACTTGGACCCTACATGTCGTAAGATGGACCTGATATGCACTGCCCTAACATTTGAATCTTGAGAAGTGTGTTGAGAAGATGAAATTGATTCATACCATGTTATGATATGACTTAATTAAGGAATGCTCCTTCTAAAGTCATGTCCCTGATTGGTGCTTTGAAATGTGATCCAAGTTGATTGAATCTCATAATGACCCCCTAGTCAATAGGATCTTCATGTGATATGCATCTACAATCAATAGTTTTGCTTATGATTATAGGGTTCTACTTTAGATGCTTTGCCCCTGGTTAGGAGCTCCTTGGAACATATCTCTTTTGATTAAACCAATTTTGAAATCTCCTTGATGCTAAGTATTGATTCGTAGATAAAATTGACACTTTGAAAAGTTATTTTATTTTATGCACATGCAAGTTTTGTAATCGATGAATGAATAGAAATGGATGATTAAAGATGGAGATTCAAATAAGCGAAGTGGTTAGCGACAATTTTAACAAATATAGGAGTCATTTTAACACAAAGCTTCAATTAGGACTTTTGATGGTTGTAACATGGCCTTGGTTCATGGTTTATGAAACAAAGGATATAAGACTCAAAATTTATTTATCCCACCCCATTTTCCTTGATTTTCTCCAGTCCTAAATCCAATTAATGCAATAAATGTGTTTAATCTCCAAGAGAAATTTCTTATTCGTGTAGATGATAAGAGGCGTAGGAAAAGTTCAAGCGTTGATGAGAAGCATTGATAAGATCCAAGCTCCGATGAGAAGCATCGATAAGATCCAATCCTTGATGAGGAGCCTTCATGTTTCTTGAGATGGCAGTCACAAGATTGTTCCCCAATTTATTTGTTTTCAATTCCTAATTTTTGCCTAAGTCGAGTTTTTTTCCTGATTTTTACTTGACTTAGCGGGCTCTGTTATTTCTTTTTATTACTTTTGCTTTTGAACATTTGTGACTACCATGTTGATTGATGTAAGCTTCATCTTTATTACTCCTTTGACGTGGTATGATGTAAGTGAGGAGGAAGATAATGTGAACTTTATCTTTGTTGTTTCCTCAATCTTGGCGTGTGTACTGAGGAAGAAGATGTTGTAAACTTTATCTTTATCTTTAAAATTAAGGTTTTTTTTTTTAAATCAAAAAAATACAACTTCTAGCTCGAGGGGGTTGACTACGGATTAAATCCTTATTTCTCAATTGTTTAGGAATTGAAACAATGCCTTACATTCTCATCTCGGTCTTACCATTGAAAGCATATGTTTAGCAAAATTCAGTTATTTAGTTTTCATCATTCTCCCTAAAAGTTTGTTAAAGTTGAAAAATGAAAAAGAAGAGTGAAAATGGAAATTCGTTGATTATATGGAAAGATGATAATATAAGAGTGAAATGAATGGATTTATTTCAAAATATGCATGCTCATTTTATTAGAAATACTCATGAAAAGGTACAAGTTTACACCAAATACAACTTAACAACTATGCAATTACAATTTGAAATTGATAAGCCTAAAGATCCTATGGAAGAGCTTCTTTGTTGATCCTATTGACTTTAGGATAACTTCTAGATGTTCTTGGACTTGTCAGAGCATGGGGGTGACTGTTGCACCCCAAAATTTTCCCTCTCACTTATCAAGAATTTGCTCACAAAATTTCCTTGGGCTCAAGACTACACTAGGGTTTGATCATCTCAAGACACCTCCTTTGGCACTGATGAACAAAATTAGGGTTTGAGTTTGCACAAGGAATTTTGAATTATCAAAGCTTCATATGGATTTCATGGATCATTATGGACTCCCAAGATCACTCATGTCAAGTTTCAAGTCTTGGATCACACTTTTGATCAGTCAATTGAACAGTTGACCTAAAAATCAACTGTATTGGGGAAAAAGTCAACCATGGCCAATTTATAGTCAAACTTCATAATTTTTTATCCACATCAACATTTTGGACTCATGTGTATCATTTTATCAAGTTTGGACCATAATTCCTCAAGAAATTTGATCAAATCTCCAAAAGGGCAAAATGGTCAAAATTAGGGTTTTGACTGGGAAAGGGAAATTTATGATTTTTGACCTAGAAAATGGTCAATTGGTTTAAGGAATGATATAAAGAGTCCAATTGCATCATTTTGACCTAATGACATGATTCAAAACAATGCAAATCCATTGGATTGACAGATGAATTTTGCAGTCAACTGATCAAAAATCATTTGTATACTGAAAAGTCAAACTTTGACTTTTTGGTCAAAATCAAATGCCAAAGGTCATAATTCATCAAAACATGTCAAAATATGAAACTTGTTCATCAAGAAATCAAGAATTGAAGATTTTATTTTGAAAAGATGAAATTTCTTAACTTAGATATATTTCTAAGTATAGAAAATTTCTTATTTTTTTCATAACTTTGAGCCAAATTTTCACCATGATGCAAGATGATTCAAGAGAAACTTCCAACACTAAAGTTGTAGATCTCCATTAAATATACAACTTTTCTTCACATAACTTCTCCTAAAAGTTCTTGGATCTCAAGTTATAATTTTGTGAATATATGCTCATGAACTAAAAAAGACTTAGTGAAATTTTGCCCTAGTTAGGCAGATTTTTTACCTAACCTCATGGGACTTTTTCATATAGTTCCAAGGGGAATCTTCAAAATCAATTCAAAGATGAGTTGTATAGCACATTTCAAGATTTATAAAATGTCCAAGAACTCCTTGAGATCATTCTTGAGTAGGGAGAATCGAAGAGATGAAATTGGTGTTTTGTCACTTGGATTACAAGCCATTTTGTGAAGAACACTTGGTCCAATCTTCAAGCATGTTGTACAAATCTCACTTTGAAGGCTTCTAACTTGATTTTCACTCCATAATTAAATGTTTTCGCAGCTGTTGGAAGCTTTAATCTAAGCATTCAATGCATTGTACAAGTATAATTCCATTTTGGGAAGAAAGGCAACATTGCCATTTTAGAAAAGCAAGCTTTATGCAAAGTATGCTTGCATTGAGCCTTGCATTTGTTCTTTCTGCACAAACACACTCTACACAATCAGAACAAGTGTGTTTAAAGGTTTCATCCACCCTACAAGCCTTGTACTTCACATTGAAACCATGCTTGCTAGCTTTGCTTCAAAAACAAGTAACCAAGCCAAAACATGTGAGTTTCAAATTTTGAGTTGTTACAAGTCTCAAAACCTCTTGCTTATAAGTAAACAAACTATTTGCAAGTTGACACACGAATATTATTGCCCTGAAACTACCTCAAACATCAAAAAACCAAAAACCTGCTCAAGAGCACCATTAACACACAGTTCTAAACCAAAACACATGATCTTCATTTCCACTCGTGCATTTTGAAAACTAATCACTCAGACACTTTCTATACATCATACCAAAGCAATCCATACCCTTGTTTCCTCACTGTAACTCCTCCATCACTATCCACCATTTTCAAATATCAAGCTTACAGGTTGACTTGAGTAGAGATATTCAGGGACTTTCAAGGCAAAGAGTTGGAATACACTCAAGGGGTCCATGCAAGCTAAACAGATCCTCAAGCCCTCTTAAAAGTTTCCCAAACTCCATTCACGACTCCAGCTGCAAGAGGTAAAAACTTAAACTTATATCTCTTCATACAAGCATCATTTGATCCTGATTTATGAAAACAAAATGTAGATATCCTTGCTCTAAAGCTAACCATGTTCATAGTTTCCATTTATATTGACTGTGTATAGAGCATTTTGGATTTGAAACTTCTGAGAAAATTAGGTTTCAATTTAGGGCCAGCAAAATTAGTTTTTATCTTTGACATTTAGTTTACATAAGTTATATGGTGGAATTCGTGGGAAGAAACACCACAAATTGCATGTTTGAACTTTCCATTTTTGTAGAGAAATGAGGAAGATACAGGTGGTCCGGCTAGGCTCAAGGTTAAAGACGAAGTTGCCTTCAGAAAGCAGTTTCTAATATATATTTATGCTTTGATTATATGACCGGATGAAACAGCCACCCTAGTGGCAAGCGCGTGCGTACTAAGCCATATGTTACCTAAAGGGCGAGGGTTCGAACCAATGTGAACCCCCTTTTTTGCATTTTTCCATTTTTCTGATTTTTTTTCTAACATCATTTTTGCAAGCGCTGGGCCCTTTGGGCCTGGCATTTTTTTTTTGGTTTTGCTAGCATACTTCCCTGTTTATTCGTGACACCCCTTGGCCTTTTTTTTTTTTTTTTCAAAATATTTTCTAAAATACCAAAAAAATCATAAAAAGTATAAAAAATATAGATTTATATTTTGACATAATTTAAATATTTTTCCACATAAATATTATTTTTATTCATTTATACTTTATTTATCTTTCACTAATTTCCTTGTAAATTAAAATAAAACTAGGTTATTATTTATCTAAATATATTTATTTTAATATAAAAAAACAGATCAAAAATATTTCATAACACCACTTACTATTTTCAAGGCAAAATATAAAAAATACTTTTTCTTTAAACTTATTTTCCTTTAATCAACTAAAATAGATTTAGGGTTTTATTCAAAAATATTTTCTTAATCAATTTCTTTTCTTAATTAACTTAAGTTAATTTAATTTAATTACTTTTTTCTCTAATTAGACTTGGGTTAAAATCTCTTTCATACAAAAATCACAAAACAAAAATCATTTCTTTCAATGTGCATTTGTACTCTATATATTTCTTCAATTGTTTGTGCAATATTCAATTTGGTTGTAATAGATTAATTAGGCTTATATTATTGTAATCCCCATTCATAAATTGTATACCCCCTCCCATAAGTGTTGTGATAGCGTAGTAACTTTAAATTTTGCAATTTATCGCTTTTACATAATATGCTAGTAATTAGGGTTTGTATGGGAAGATAAAAGCAATCAAATAGAAAACCCTAATTCAAGACAAAAACAAGCATGAAAATGACACATTTTCACACAAGCACCCCTAGGGTAAAATCCACTTGGTTGCCTTACAAAATGGCCATATTACGCATGTAAGGTATCTTAGCAAAAACAAACAAATACAAGATCATAGTCCCTCGATGACGCTATTCAAAGTTGCCTTATAAAATGATCTTAGTACCTCAAAAGAATGCCAAGATACCTTGCAACATTGCTAATCATGGCTATACGATGACCCACGCCCGTCCCATTAACATCCAAAGATAGGGTTGCTTACCAAATCAATGGTAAGACAACAATGTAAAAGGAAAAGAAAATGAACAAGAAAGACTTTTGAGTAGGTAGATTGCTCCTAATTACTTGCTCCATTTCAAAACAAACATCCTTGATATTTTCAAAACAAACACCTACACTTTCAAAATACCTTTCAAAACTTGAAAACATTTTCAAAAGGTCAAACATCTTTGTATACATTCTTACGAACGAGAATCATTACAAAGATTGCCTAAACAATGGCCTCTTTACAAAATACTTTCAAAAACCACACAAAGCATAATTTCAAACAAAAGCAAGTGATCTAGAAAGTAACTAAGATCCCATGGAAAACCATGGATGAAAAGGGTGCTAATACCTTCCATTTTCATAATCTACCGCCTGAACTCAAGAAACAATCTCAAAGGTCTTTCCTGTGCTTTTTCACCTTTCCTTTTGGATAAAAGAAAAGTCGGTGGCGACTCTTGCTAACCGCAACATTTGCAATAAAACGAAAAACCTTCAAGTCATTTCTCCCACCGTATCATAGTGACCCTTGAAATTTCTTTGGCATACCTATTTTGTTGATAGGGTAGTTATTCTTAACGTAGAGGAATCACTAGTAGTAGTGGTATTTGAGGCGCTGTTTAGGCCTAAAGTTGTCATGGTGAAGGGCTGCCTTTTATCTCCAATAATACTTAAAGGACCAAGATCCATTGAGTCTCCAATAGATAATCTCCTTCTTCCGCAGTTTCAGACTTTCTTAAGTTCGTTTGTGGGTACCAAGAAAGCAGCTAGCATATGGGTAATAGTTGGATAAGGGTGAAGGTGGAAATGCATGAGAGGCGAATGTATGAATGTATGTGAATGCATGGGTATGAAAAAAATATTTTTTGGATTTTAAGGGTATGCAAAAAAGTTTCATGGATATGCGAAACAAACATAGTACGAAGGTAAACATGAGGGTACCCTTTTACGGGTTTAGTGATAGACATGGAAATGATGATATCCTATATTGACAGAGAATGAGACAGGCATGAACTCCTTAAGGACGAAGATAGTGATAGACATGGAAATGAGGATATCCTATACTAACTTAGAGATTGAGATAGACATGAACTCGTTAAGGATTAGGAACCATGAAAGACAAAGAGGAATCCCTACAAGCTAGGGATTATAACAGAGGGATAAGAATCCCTACAGACTAGGAATTGTGATAGACTAATGGGTGGTTAAGATGAAGGTTAAACTTGAGGGAATAAAATGGAAGATAGAATATGGTGATCGGTCAAAATTCACCAAATCCCATGGCTTAATATAGGCCACGTAGCGTGCATCAATGAGGACGTCCTTCGTGGGAAGGTTTTATATGGGGAACAATATCCTATAAAGATTCTAAGGATAATGATGGACAATAGGGGATCCCTACAGGCTAGGGATTATGACTAAAATAGAAAGCCCTATGAGCTAAACCAAAGAATACCCATATGAGTTTAGGTTATAATAATGATAAGAGGTAACCCCGCGTAGGATTAAAATTACAATAGAATATCCCTGGTGGGAAGGCTTCCTATGAAGGACGGGATGACAATAGTTTCCATAGTACGTAGGTTTCTAGTTTCGGACTATGTATATTCTACCCTCCCCATAAGGTGGCTTCCTTAATGGTATCATGGATAACACTAGAGGGAAAGGCACAAGGGTCTCCCTTAAGCGGAGCCTCATTGGTAGACCGAAACTTTCGTCTCTATGGTCGTATAAGGTCTCACCATGAGATTTTGGTTTAGGGTTATACAAAGAGTCATAGGTTTCCTTCCAAAGTCCTACCCTCTAACAGGATGTCTCTTAAGGCGTACTCCTTTCTTTGAATTCCACCGAATCTAGGCGAAGTCGTCACATAAACTCATAAGGCTGATGTATCCCCTTGGCTAATAGATGAACCTTCTTTATAAGGGTTTTGAAATATAATATAATAAAATCCCATCACAACTAAATATAGCATTATAGAAAATTAAATAAAAAATAAATAAACCAAAATAAATAAATGTAAAGAAAATAAAAAATAAATAGAAAAACCCTAAATCCAAAGAAAGGCTTCTAACTTTAGGGTTGGTTCCCCAGCAGAGTTACCAGCTTTTGTAACCGATTTTAAATTGAGAGTCTCCACCCTTAATTTTTATCCTAAGGAAGGGAATATAAAGGATAACCCTAATATGGTCAGAGATGCTAAGTTGTTGACTCATTTTTAGACGAAAGGAAGGTGTTAGGCAACCCTCATCTACATTGTTCACAAGGATACTAAGGTTTAGAAATGCAATCTTTAAAAAATAGGGTTTTCATTTTTATTAGGGGAACTCACCACGATTTTAGTCGTATGCATATGTATCCTCTTATGAGGAATCAAAGTCCCAATTCGTAGTTTGCAGTTTGGTTGGTGTTTTTTTATGGATTACGAAGATATTTGAATTCCCCTTGTACTTAGTCTGGGTGTGTGAGTAGCGGATTAGTTAGACGAAGTGCACAGTCAATTAAAATATATTTGTAATCCTTTTTTTGAAAATTGATTATTGAATTTAATTTATTATTAAAAATATTTTGACGTTGGTTAAATAATTTTTAATGTATTAATTACCAAAATATCTTATTAATGCATGAATAAAAAATTTAATTTTTAATGCAATAAATAAATGAAATGTTTGGATGAGTTTTAGAAAAAATAATATTGACTTTATGATAATAATAATATAATATTAAAATTTTAAATATATTAAAAAATATAAAAGTTAAAAGTTAAAAATAAAAACAAAGCACACGGGGGTGTAGGTTAAGTCGGGCTAGTAAAATTAGGCGGGGTGTGTAGCAGGGCCCTGAATTCATATATTGAATACATGCCCAACACAAGGGGGTGTAAACTTTAATAGATTAGTAAATATGGGGTGTTCAGAGAGTAAGGGTCCAAGTCCAGATATTGGACTTGTCCCATTAGGCTGAAGGGGGTGTAATTTTGTATAGGTTATTAAAATGAAACAGAAGGGAAGTGCAACTAGTAATGGGCCTGGCCCAAACAGGGTTTGGGAGTCTGTTTGGATAAGGTGTGGGAGGACGTATGGTTATATCATGGGCGTGTGTGTCTGTAACGCATGATGTTGATCACATGGTCATGATGGAAGGTGCATGGTTAGGCTCGAAGCACATTATTATAAGGCATATTATATTTTTTGTTTTCATAAAACCTTTTCACATTTTGTTATTTAATTTATCTCTCTCTCTCTCTGACCCATCTTCCTGTTATTTCTTCTAACCACCCAACAACATAAAACCCTAATCGTCGCCGCTACCTGCAAACCCTAATCGGTGGCGACCATACCTTTATCCGCAAATTAAAGCCCTAACCCACAGCCCAAACTATGAATAACAGAAAATAAAAGAACGAAATCTAAGTCATTACCTCTGATCGTGATTTTTTTTGCGCCTCTTCTATGTAACTCCTTCTGATCCCTTTTCGTCGTGTTTGGAAGGTGCAGCTGCGACGGTTTCACGAAGGCGCTGGAGGCATTAGCGGCGGCGGTTGAAGGATATAGGGTTTTAGATGTTGAAACCCTAGGCTTACAGAGTGGCGCGTTGACAAAGATCCGGGCGAGGGTTTCTTCTCCTTCAAATTTCTCTTTCTCTGTAAACTATTTTCTGTCAAATTTTCTTTTCCAATTTTTCTTCCCCTTTTCTTTTAGAAATTATGTGTTATTTATAGTGTTCTAGGTTTAGAAATATTAGGAATATTTTTTATGAATATCGTTACTTTTAGTGAATTAGGGATTTGTTTGATTTGTTTGTAATTGCTTATGATTGTAATTGACTTGTACAATAGGTTTGATACAATTTGATTATGTATAATGAGTGTTGTATTGATTTGTTAAGATTCGATTTAGTTATGTATTAATTTTGTTCATGTAAATATTTGATTCAGTTTCTTTATTGATTATGATCGGAACTGTAGTTGTTTTTACATTAAAGCAAGTGTTTTTTATTTTTGAATTGTACAATAAGCATTTTTCTGATTTGAAACAAAACAGTTTTTTCTTAATCGAACAGGGCCAATTCGTTTTTGGATTGGGCTTGGGATGTGCGATTGAAAGTCTTAACTTCAGTTAATGTTTTTCAGATAATAAAACAAATAATTAATTTTAATTAAATACTTAAATGTTAATAATAATAATGCTAGAAATAATCACGTAAAACAAAAACAGTTTCTCAAAAGAAAAAACTGACATGGGCCACATCGCAAAATTATTGGGCCTTCAAAAAATGAATTGCTTATGGGTCTCCCTTATTGAAACATACATACCTTATTTAAAATAGGCCTTATAACTTTAGTGGGCCAGTCCAATTAACAAAACCCCCCTTATATAATCAGTGCACATCCCCTTCTATAGAACTCTAGATAGGCCAATAACTTAACTAACACACCCCTCTTGCAAGAGAAAATGAATTGGATTTAAAAAATTTACATGGGCCTTTTTTGATTTAGAAAGGCCTAAAATTTCTTAACAATGTAAAACCCTTTACAAATTAAATGATAGTGAATATCAAAAAGTCTTAATTGAAACGTAATGGGCTTAAAATTTTACATGGGTTTTTCTGATTTAAAAAAGCCCATTAAACCCCCTTCCAAAAACTAAACCCCATGAACATATAAAGCAAAATGATACTTTTTAGGAATAAAAGATCAGGAACCAATGGGGAAAATTTGGGGTATGACAGTTGCCCCTATTTAATTTCCTTTCAATTGAATAGTGCGAGAACACGCAAGTCTCACACGTTCTGATAGGAAGTTTATTAAATATTGGAAGACCCTAAAATTTGTCCGAAAGATTATAAGGATACATTGTACAGTGTTCCCGTGGATATGAAGAGTGGGAATAGATGATGATGTATCATCTTACTAGCATTTTGAACCAAAGTTTTGTTTTAACTTATACACGACGACATGGATAACTCATCGGTATCTAAGATAGATTGTATATTTTTTTGCATACTTATCATGACCTAGGAGGTAAATGATACAAGTTGAAAAGATTAATAACTTATTGCTGCATGGGTACAGATGCAACAAGCTACATCACAGTAATATACTAGTTTGAAAATTTTAACTTACTTAAGCTTCAACACTAACTAAGCAAGCTTATGACGCGGCTTTTGCATATTCATCGCAACCTAGGGGATGAATAACATAGAGTTCGATAATCCATTGCCGCATGGAGACTAACACAATGAATTATATTTCAAAGATACAGATAACCCATTGCTGCTTTGAGACTAACGCAATGAGTTATATTGCAGATTTTGTACATCTACTACAACCTAGGGAGTAGACAATACGAGTTAAAAAATATCCTACCAGCGTATAGAGACTATCATAGTAAGCTTAGGATACCAAATCTATTTGTCACAGCCTAGAGGATGAATAAAATAAAGTTTGATAACACATCGTTGCATGGAGAGTGACGCAATGAGTTATATCACATATTTCGTCATGTTTACTACAACCTAGGGAGTAAACAATACGAGGATGAACATGTGCCTATATCACAACCTAGGGGATAAAAGACAACAGGGGTGGGCTTACATTATTCATCACAACCTAGGGGATGAATAGTATAACCTTGAAAATTTGCATACCTATCATAACCTAGGGGATAGATAACTGAAAAAGCTTAATATCACATCGCTGCATAGAGACTGACACAATGAATTATATCACAGATTTTGCCATGTTTTCTACAACCTATGTAGTAAATAGTACGAGGATGAACATGTGCATTTAACACAACCTAGGGGATAAAAGACAACAGGGGAAGGCTTATGTTATTCCTCACAACCTAGGGGATGAATAATATAACCCTGAAATTTACATATGTATCACAACCTAGGGGATAGATAATTGAAAAAGTTGTTTTTTGATGATCAAATCTTAGATAACTAGATCAAAGATGAGATCGTATTTTTTTACCGATTTGTATGTTCTCAACCAAGGTAAATGTTTGTTTTGTTAAACTGACAAAAGGCCCAAAGATACTGGTTTTACCCAAAGTCTGTTTAGAAATTGCCATGTATGATGTATATACATAATATCCTAGATTGAGATGGAACCCAGAATGTATGTGCATTTGTGTATGCCCCAAATGTTTATTGTGAGGCTCTCAAAGAGAAATTTACTGTTGATATTAACTAGTGGAATCTACTATTGAGATTCTATTGAGAAATACCTTCTGTCGAGGTCTTATAGATAATCAACTGCCGAGATTAACCAATGGAATCTACTATTGAGATTCTGTTGAGAAACTACCTTTCGCCGAGGTCTTATGGATAATCAAATTCTGAGATTAACTAGGGGGTCTACTTTTGAGATTTTGTTGAGAACTACCTTCTACTGAGGTCTTCTAGATAATAAATTGTCGAGATTAGCCAAGGCAATCTACCGCTGAGATTCGATTGAGAACTATCCTCTGATGAGGTCTTCTGAATAATCAACTACCAAGATCAACCAGGGGAATCTGCCGAGATTCGATTGAGAACTACCTTCTACCAAGGTCTTCTTGATAATCAACAACTGATATCTACTAGGGGAATCTACTTCGAGGTTCCTCGTAGAACATATTACTTGACTGAAAATGACGATTGTCTTCTATTGAAACATGGTTTATGTTATGCGTGTATATTTTGATTGAATCATGAAATGTAATGATTGATTGATGCATGTAATGAGTGACTTGGATATGTATCATGGATGTTGGAATTTTGAGGTGGCAATGAGTATTGGGCTTAAGGATAGACGCCAAGTGAGATTGGGCTCTTTATTAGATCCATGTTATCGGAATTCAGATGGATATGATGATAGGTATAGCTTGACTCTGGATCATACTGGCCTAATGAATGCATGACAATGATTTATGCAGACTCATATGCTTTTGACTGGTGCCCCTGTGATGGGTCATGGATGATTAAAGTGTAGAGGTTTCTTATGAAACAAGGTTTCTTGTCTCACGATCGAAGAGCATGATGCTAACGTGATTTCCTGATACTCGATTTGAACATGAAGATTGCTGATGTAAGAGAAGGATCCACTGTGATTGTGAAAGTAAGAATAGAGCTTTCCCCTTTGTGGAATATCTTGACCCAATAGGGCTTGGAGGAGGTTCTCTTTGATATAAGCTTGGAGATACTTTAATCATAATATGAATGATCCTACTATATTGAGTTTTCAAACACTATGCCCTTTGATGAACTTATTTTTAAATCAATCTTCTATAGATAGAGTCTCGTAGTGATTTTCCCCCAACATTCGAATTTTAGAAGATATGCCCTCTTAATCTCTAGGATCTGGAGGAATTACCCTTAGAAAGAAATTGGGCCCACCATGTACTTGATATAAATTGCCTCAAGATTTGAAACTTTGAAAAGTTTGTACTTGGACTTGCTTGAGAGGAACTTGGACCCTAGGTATCGTAAGATAGACCTGATATGCACTGCCCTAACATTTGAGTCTTGAGAATTGTGTTGAGAAGATTAAAATGATTCATGCCATTTTATGATATGACTTAATTATAGAATGCTCCTTCTAAAGGCATGCCCCTTATTGGTGCTTTGAAATGTGATCCAAGTTGATTGAATCTCAGAATGACCCCCCTAGTCAATAGGATCTTCATGTGATATGCATCTACGATCAATAGTTTTGCTTATGATTATAGGGTTCTACTTTAGATGATTTTCCCCTGGTTAGGATCTCCTTGGAATGGATCACTTTTGATTAAACCAATTTTGAAATCTCCTTGATGCTAAGTATTGATTCGTAGATAAAATTGTATACTTTGAAAAGTAATTTTGTTTTATGCACATGCAAGTTTTGAAATCGATGTTTAATTAGAAATGGATGATTAAAGATGGTGATTCAAATAAGTGAAGTGGTTAGCGATAATTTTAACAAACATAGGAGTCATTTTAACACAAAGCTTCAATTAAGACTTTTGATGGTTGTAACATGGCCTTGGTTCATGGTTTATGAAACAAAGGATATAAGGCTCATAAATTATTTAGTCCACCCCATTTTCCTTGATTTTCTCCAGTCCTAAATCCAATTAATGCAATAAATGTGTTTAATCTCCAAGAGAAATTTCGTATTCGTGCAGATGATAAGAGGCGTAGGCAAAGTTCAAGTGCTGATGAGAAGCATTAATAAGATCCAAGCACCAACGAAAAGCATTGATAAGATTTAATCATTGATGAGGAGCCTTCATGATTCTTGAGATGGAAGTCACAAGATTGTTTTCCAATTTATTTGTTTTCAATCCCTAATTTTTTCCTATGTCGAGTTTTTTTCCCGATTTTTACTTGACTTAGCGGGTTCTGTTATTTTTTTATAATTTTTTTTTGCTTTTGACCATTTGTGACTGCCATGTTGATTGTTGTAATCTTCATCTTTATTACTGCTTTGATGTGGTATGATGTAAGTTAGGAGGAAGATAATGTGAACTTTATCTTTGTTGTTTCCTCAATCTTGACGGGTGTATTGGGGAAGAAGATGTTTTAAACTTTATCTTTATCTTTAAAATTAAGGGTTTTTTTGAAAATCGAAAAAATCCAACTTTTGGCTCGAGGGGGTTGACTACGGATTAAATCCTTATTTCTCCACTATTTAGGAATTGAAACAATGCCTTACACCGTCAGCTCGGTCTTACCATTGAAAGCATATGTTTAGCAAAATTCAGTTATTTAGTTTTCATCATTCTCCCTCAAAGTTTGTTAAAGTTGAAAAATGAAAAAGAAGAGTGAAAATGGAAAATCGTTAATTATATGGAAAGATAATAATAAAAGACTTAAATGGATGGATTGATTGCAAAATATGCATGCTCATTTTATTAGAATTACTCATGCAAAGATATAAGTTTACACCAAATACAACAAACAACTATGCAATTACAATTTGAAATTGATAAGTTTGATGATGATATGGAAGAGATTCTTTGTTGATCCTCTTGACTTTAAGAGAACTTCTGGATGTTCTTGGACTTGTCAGAGCCTGGGGGTGACCCTTGACGTTTCTTGGGCATACCTATTTTGTTGATAGGGTAGTTGTTCTTGATGTAGAGGAATCACCAGTAGTAGTGGTATTTGAGGCGGTGTGTAGGCCTAAAGTTTTCATGGTGAAGGACTGCCTTCTCTATCCAATAATACTTATAAGACCAAGCTCCATTGAGTCTCCAATAGATAATATCCTTCTTCTGCAGTTTGAGAATTTCTTAAGTTCGTTTGTGGGTACCAAGAAAGCAGCTAGCATATGGGTAATAGTTGGATAAGGGCGAAGGTGCAAATGCATGAGATGCGAATGTACGAATTTATGTGAATGCATGGGTATGAAAAAATATTTTTTGGCTTTTAAGGGCATGCGAAAAACTTTCATGGATATGCGACACAGACGTAGTATAAAGGTAAACATGAGGGTACCCTTTTACGGGTTTAGTGATAGACATGGAAATGATGATATCCTATATTGACTCAGAGAATGAGACAGACAGGAACTCCTTAAGGACGAAGATAGTGATAGACATGGAAATGAGGATATCCTATACTGACTCAGAGATTGAGATAGACATGAACTCATTAAGGATTAGGAACCATGAAAAACAAAGAGGAATCCCTACAAGCTATGGATTATAACAGAGGGACAAGAATCCCTACAGACTAGGAATTATGATAGACTAATGGGTGGTTTAAATGAAGGTTAGACTTGAGGGAATAACATGGAAGAGAGAATAAGGTGATCGGTCAACATTCACCAAATCCCATGGCCTAATATAGGCCACGTGGCGTGCATCAACGAGGACATCCTTCGTGGGAAGGTTTTATATGGGGAACAAGATCCTATAAAGGTTCTAAGGATAATGACAGACAAAAGGGGATCCCTACAGGCTAGAGATTATGACTAAAACAGAAATACCTATAAGTTAAACTAAAGAATACCCCTACGAGTTTAGGGTATAATAATGATAAGAGGTAACCCTGTGTAGGATTAAAATTACAATAGAATATCCTTGGTGGGAAGGCTTCCTATGAAGGACGAGATGCCAATAGTTTCCTTAGTACGTAGGTTTCTAGTTTCCCCTACGTATATTCTACCCTCCCCATAAGGTAGCTTCCTTAAGGGTGTCATGGATAACACTAGAGGGAAAGGCACAAGGGTCTCCCTTAAGCGGGGTCTCATTGGTAGACCGAAACTTTCGTCTCTAAGGTCGTACAAGGTCTCACCATGAGTTTTTGGTTTAGGGTTATACAAAGAGTCATAGGTTTCATTCCAAATTCCTACCCCCCAAGAAGATGTCTCTTAATACGTATTCCTTTCGCTGAATTCCACCGAATCTAGGCGAAGTTGTCACATAAACTCATAAGGCTGATGTACCCCTTTGGCTAATAGATGAACCTTCTTTCTAAGGTTTTGAAATATATTATAATAAAATCCACTTAGAACTAAATATAGCTTGATAGAAAAGTAAATAAAAAATAAATAAACCAAAATAAATAAATGTAAAGAAAATAAAAAATAAATAGCAAAACCCTAAAACCCTAAATCTAAAGAAAGGCTTCTAACCCTAGGGTTGGCTCCCTAGCAGAGTTAGCAGTTGTTGTAACCGGATTTAAATTGAGAGTCGTCACCCTTAATTTTTATCCTAAGGAATGGAATATAAAGGATAACCCTAATATGGTCAGAGATGCTAAGTTGTTGACTCATTTTTAGACTAAGGGAAGGTGTTAGACAACCCTCATTTACCTTGTTCACAAGGATACTAGGGTTTAGAAATGCAATCTTTAAAAAATAGGGTTTTCATTTTTATTAGGGGAACTCACCATGATTATAGTCGTATGCATATGTATCCTCTTATGAGGAATCAGAGTCTCAATTCGTAGTTCGCACTTTGGTTGGTGTTTTCTATGGATTACGAAGATATTTGAATTCGCCTTGTACTTAGTCTGGGTGTGTGAATAGCAGATTAGTTAGACGAAGTGCGCAGTCAATTAAAATATATTTGTAATCCTTTTTTGAAAATTGATTGTTGATTTTAATTTATTATGAAAAAGAGTTTAATGTTGGTTAAATATTTTTATATGTAATAATTACAAAAATATCTTATTAATGCATGATAAAAAAATAATTTTTAATGCAATAAATAAATGAAACGTTTGGATGGGTTTTAGAAAAAATAATATTAACTTTATGATAATAATAATATAATATTAAAATTATAAATATATTAAAAAAATATAAAAGTTAAAAGTTAAAAATAATAACAAAACACACAGAGGTGTAGGTTAAGTCGGGCTAGTAAAATTAGGGGGGGTGTAGTAGGGCCTTGAATTCATATATTGAATTCATGCCCAACGCAGGGGGGGTGTAAACTTGAATAGATTAGTAAATATGGGGTGTTCAGAGAGTAAGGGTCCAAGTCCAGATATTGGACTTGGCCCATTAGGCTGAACGGGTGTAATTTTGTATAGGTTATTAAAATGAAACAGAAGGGAATTGCAACTAGTAACGGGCCTAGCCCAAAGAGTGTTTGGGAGTCCATTTGGACAGGGTGTGGGAGGACGTATGGTTATATCGTGGGCGTGCGTGTCTGTAACGCATGATGGTGATCGCATGGTCATGATGGAAGGTGCATGTTTAGGCTCGAAGCACATGACTATAAGGCATATTATATTTTCTGTTTTCATAAAACATTTTGTCATTTTGTTATTTCATTTCCCTCTCTCTCTCTCTCTTTCTCTAACCTGTCGTCCTCTTATTTCTTCTAACCACCCAACAACATAAAACCCTAATCTTCACCGCTACCTGAAAACCCTAATCGGTGGCGACCATACCTTTATCCCCAAATTAAAACCCTAACCCACAGCCCAAACTATGAATAAAAGAAAATAAAAGAACGAGAGGTAAGTCATTACCTCCGATCGTGATTGTTTTTTGCGCCTCTTCTGCGTAACTCCTTCTGATCCCTTTTCTTCGTGTTTGGAAGGTGCAGCGGTGACAGTTTGACGAAGGCGCTGGAGCCATGAGGGTCGGCGGTTGAAGGATCTAGGGTTTTAGATGTTGAAACCCTAGGCTTACAGAGAGGCGCGTTGACGAAGATCCGAGCGAGGGTTTCTTCTTCTTCTTCAAATTTCACTTTCTCTGTAAAATATTTTCTGTCAAATTTTCTTTTCAAATTTTTCTTCCCCTTTTCTTTTAGAAATTAGGTGTTATTTATAGTGTTCTAGGTTTAGATATATTAGGAAGATTTTTTATGAATATCGTTAATTTTAGTGAATTAGGGATTTGTTTTGATTTGTTTTTAATTGCTTATGATTGTAATTGACTTGTACAATAGGTTTGATACAATTTGATTTTGTATAATGAGTGTTGTATTGATTTGTTAAGATTCGATTCAATTACGTATTAATTTTGTTCATTTAAAGATTTTATTCAATTTCTGTATTGATTATGTTCGGAACAGTAGTTGTTTTTACATTAAAGCAAGTGTTTTTCTTTTTGTTTTGTACAGTAAGCATTTTTATGATTTGAAACAAAACGGTTTTTTCTTAATCGAATAGGGCCAATTCCATTTTGGATTGGGCTTGGGATGTGCGATTGAAAGTCTTAACTTCAGTTAATGTTTTTCATATAATAAAACAAAAAATTAATTTTAATTAAATACTAAAATGTTAATAATAATAATGCTAGAAATAATCACGTAAAACAAAAACAGTTTCTCAAAACAAAAAACTGACATGGGCCACATCGCAAAATTATTGGGCCTTCAAAAAATGAATTGCTTATGGGCCTCCCTTATTGAAACATACACACCTTTTTTAAAATAGGCCTTACAACTTTAGTGGGCCAGTCTAATTAACAAAAAACCCCTTATATAATCAGTTCACCTCCCCTTCTATAGAACTCAAATAGGCCAATAACTTAACTAACACACCCCTCTTGCAAGAGAAAATGAATGGGATTTAAAAATTTTACATGGACCTTTTCTGATTTAGAAAGGCCCAAAAGTTCTTAACAATATAAAACCATTTACAAATTAAATGAGAGTGAATATCAAAAAGTCTTAATTGAAACGTAATGGGCTTATAATTTTACATGGGCTTTTCTGATTTAAAAAAGCCCATTAAACCCCTTCCAAAAACCAAACCCCATGAACATATAAAGCCAAATGATATTTTTTTAGGAATAAAAGATCAGGAACCAATAGGGTAAATTTGGGGTATGACAGTTGCCCCTATTTAATTGCCTTTCAATTGAATAGTGAGAGAACATGCAAGTCTCACACGTTTTGATCGGAAGTTTATTAAATATTGGAAGACCCCAAAATTTGTCTGAAAGATTATAAGGATACATTGTACAGTGTTCCCATGGATATGAAGAGTGGGAATAGATGATGATGTATCATCTGACTAGCGTTTTGAACCAAAGTTTTGTATTAACTTAGACACGACGACGTGGATAATCATCGGTATCTAAGATAGATTGTAGATTTTTTTGCATAATTACCATGACCTAGGAGGTAAATGATACAAGTTTAAAAGATTAATAACTTATTGCTGCATGGGCACAGATGCAACAAGCTACATAACAGTAATATACAAGTTTAAAATTTCAACTTACTAATTTGAGACTAACAAAACAAGCTTATGACGCAGCTTTTGCATATTCATCGCAACCTAGGGGATGAATAACATAGAGTTAGATAATCCATTGCCGCATGGAGACTAACACAATGAATTATATTACAAAGAGACAGATAACCTATTGCTTATTTGAGACTAATGTAATGAGTTAAATTGCAGATTTTGTACATCTACTACAACGTAGGGAGTAGACAATACGGGTTAAAAATATCTTACCAACGCATAAAGACTATCATAGTAATCTTAGGATACCAATTGTATTCGTCGCAGCCTAGGGGATGAATAAAACAAAGTTTGATAACACATCGTTGCCTGGAGAGTGACGCAATGAGTTATATTGCATATTATGTCATGTTTACTACAACCTAGGGAGTAAACAATACGAGGATGAACCTGTGCCTATATCACAACCTAGGGGATAAAAGACAACAGGGGTGGGCTTACATTATTCATCACAACCTATGGGATGAATAGTATAACCTTGAAAATTTTCATACCTATCGCAACCTATGGGGTAGATAATTGAAAAAGCTTGATAACACATCGTTGCATAGAGACTGACACAATGAGTTATATCATAGATTTTACCATGTTTTCTACAACCTAGGGAGTAAACAGTACGAGGATGAACATGTGAATTTAACACAACCTAGGGGATAAAAGACAATAGGGGAAGGCTTATGTTATTCCTCTCAACCTAGGGGGTGAATAATATAACCCTGAAAATTTGCATATTTATCGCAACCTAGGGGATAGATAATTGAAAAAGCTGTTTTTGATGATCAAGTCTTAGTTAACTAGATCAAAGATGATATCATATTTTTTTACCGGTTGTGTATGTTCTCAACCAAGGTAAATGTTTATTTTGTTAAACTGATAAAAGGCCCAAAGATATTGATATGGAACCCAGAATGTATGCGCGTTTGTGTATGCCCCAAATTTTTATTGTGAGGCTCTCAACTAGAAATCTACTGTTGATACTAACTAGTGGAATCTACTATTGAGATTCTGTTGAGAAATACCTTTTATCAAGGTCTTCTAGATATTCAACTGTCGAGATTAACCAGGGGAATCTACTATTCAGAAACTACCTTCTGCTGAGGTTTTCTGGATAATCAAATGATGAGATTAACTAGGGGGTCTACTTTCGAAATTCTGTTGAGAACTACCTTCTACTGAGGTCTTCTAGATAAACAATTGTCGAGATTAACCAAGGGAATCTACTGTTGAGATTCGATTGAGAACTATCTTCTGATGAGGTCTTCTGAATAATCAACTATTGAGATCAACCAGGGGAATCTTCCAAGATTCGATTGAGAACTACCTTCTACCGAGGTCTTCTTGATAATCAACAGCCGAGATCCACTAGGGGAATCTACTGCCGAGATTCCTCGTAGAACATATTACTTGACTAAAAATGACGATTGTCTTCTATTGAAACATGTTTTATGTTATGCGTGTATATTTTGATAGAATCATGAAATGTAATGATTGATTGATGCAAGTAATAAGTGACTTGGATATGCATCATATGTTGTACCCCAATTTTTTCCCCTAAGATTCCTCTATCATATCATGTCAACTCGATCATAACAAGATCACATTAGGGTTGGTTCTTCCTCTTTTTTCTTATCTTTAAGTTTGCTCTTGAGGAATCTCCAAGCACCTTGGTTGTGTATTTTGTATATGTGTTGTTGACTAACTTCTAATCAAAATACAAAAAATATTTGTCTTTGTCTTTGTATATTTTTGTTTTGTAGGTACCAAGTCGAAGCATCTGACAAATAAGGATTTCTGGTATTATTTTCCTAAAATCTCTATTTTGCAAAGAAAAAGAATTAAAAAATTTCATTTTTTTTCACTGATGCAATCGATTGCTCTTAAAGTGCAATTGATTGCACATAGTGCATTTTGCGCCATTTTTGAAAAAAATACACTGTGCAAATCGATTTGCACTGTAGTGCAATCGATTGCATAGCGTGAAAATTTAAAAAAAAATCAGCATTTTAAACTTGTCAAATTTTGGCTCCAATTTTCCTTCACTTTTGAAAGATGTATCATTAATTCAAATTTTAGTGCCAATCTTTCATTTTTAAAAAGAATTATCATTAATCCAAATTTTGGCTCTAATTTTTGAAAGAGTTATCATTAATTCAAATTTTGGCTCCAAGAATCAATTACCAAATTACCACTAATCCCAATCCTAAACTCTATAAATAGAGCCCTCATTTCATTCAAATTTGAAGCTTTTGATAGCCAAATCCACCTTGCTAAAAAATCTCTCAATTCTCTCCATCTACCAAATTCACTCAAAGCTCCATTTTCAAAAAGTTAGTAAGCTTTGCATTAAAGCTTACTAATCTTTGAGCTAAACCTTCATCCAAACACTTTTTCTCCATCAATTCTCTACATCCAAGCTTGGTCAATTGATTCTTGTGGTTGAATTGAAGCAAATTCTTGAAGATGTTTTGATAATTCTCTAGATCTACCTTTGGTAAGTTGGATAATTCATCTTTCACAATGTGATCTCTTGGTGATCTTTGGGATTGATTCTTTGAGCATTATTTTGTGATGTCAATGGTGTTATTTTCTCATAATTTGATGGAATTTTCGTGCTCAAGTGGATCCATGATCATAAGGTGTTTGATGGAAAGTTTGAACACGAAATTTCCCTTTTAAAATGTTGTTTTTGCTATTGCTTCTGTGTGCAATCGATTTGCACTGTAGTGCAATCGATTGCACAGAAGCAATTTTGCATAATTTTTAGAAAACTGTACTGTGTAAATCGATTTACACAATAGTGCAATCGATTTACACCAGGATAGAATGCACTTTTTTGCCTTGTTTTGGGGCAGCTTTGATCCAAAATGCTTTTTCTACTCACTCCTTTTGATTGTTGGTTTGGATTGCAATTTTAAATGTCCAATTTGTCTTTAAACTCAATGGACTTTGTGATGTAGATGAAGTTGGATAAATGTTCATCAATTCAAATCTACGTAAGAGTGAATTATTTAATTCATTTTTGGTGCTTTGGATTAATGATATGTTTAGTGCTTTAATCCATCTAGAGGAGTGGTTGAATTTAAAGATGAAAGAATTTTGAAATGGTGATCCAAATTAGCTTATCATTCCCCTCCCTCTTCATCTTATCCCTTTCTTTTTTAATTGTGCTACATGTTAAGGGATGGTGATCTCTATATCATTTATCCAAATATGAAGTACATAGATTGCTATTGACCGGCCTCAAAATAGGTGTGACTTCTACATAAGTCCACTTACGATTGCTTAACATAGCGCTAAATTTTGTCTCGATTCGAATAAATGATCATTCGTGGCCCAAACTTATGATTGCAAGCCCAAGTATGTTAATTTGATCTCTTTGATCCAATAACCTTGAGATTCATTGTGTGGAGGCTTTGGTTCTACCAATCCTCTAATGGATCTACAACACCTTTGGTCAACGCGGATCACTTAAACATCGTTGATCATTACATGTTTCCTTGTGAGAATTCCAAAATGGATGATATACTTGACAAAAAGCAAATTCAACTTATTGTGTGGAGGCTTTGGTTCTACCAATCCTCTAATGAGTTCCAAATGCAAGTTTCAAGATGGTCATCCAACTAACCACTAATTACTAACAATTAACTTTACTTTACGCTTTTATTTTCATGCTTTATGTACCATTTACTTTTAGCATTTTACATTTCATTCTATTTTCATCTTTTCTCACTTGACCATTTACTTTTATGTCATTTTTATTTTGCTCACTTGAGCTTTTCTTTCTTTTTAAAGACACCTAGTAATCAACATGAACCATAAAAATCATTAATGATACTTGGACTACATGGTTACTATCCTTTGCATTATGAAGTGATGGACTTCTTGGAATTAGGATTAGAGACCTTGGCCTATCTTGGAGACTTTGTGACTTTATTTGATATTTTGTCTGGAGTTCTTGAGGTTTACCTCAAGACATTGGGTTGTTTGTTTGTTTTGTGTGCAGGTTATTGAGATTACGATCTTTGTTTGTAATCTGGAATTCACCCGTATACAGCCGTTACTCTGCCCAAGTTTTGTGAAGACTTAAAACACTTGAAGTTTGGTTCTTTCAAGAGGTCTAGTATCTTTGCTTGCTTGGTTTCAATCCGAAGAATGGGAATTCTATATTGACTCATAACGTCAAGTATTGGCTTCTTGTTGGTTAGATGGTTCTTATCCCTAGCTTTTACCTTATGCTTTAGGATAGCCTCTTCTTCTCCTCCCATCTTCTTTAATTTTAAAAATCTTCTCCCTCCTTAAAAAAAACTCTTCTTGTTTTGAAACTTGAAACATTTTCATAATAAACTTGGACTTAGGTCCATGCATCTTCGAAACATTTTCATAAATAAATTTTAATCAATTTAATAATACCTTGACCTTTTTTTTGTGAGAAGACTAAAAGTCAATCAATCTCATTTCAAACCATTTTGCCACTTTGGCTTTTATCTTTAAACTTTTCTCAAAAGATTAGACTCTTGTCAATCCTTGTAGTGATGTAAACGACTATACTTCTACAATATGTAGTGAAGTGAGATATTTTCCACTTGGGTGTTGAGTGAGGCATTGTTGATTTTAAAATCCAAGCCATATCCTCCACTTTGAGATGATGCAAATTCTCCTTTCTCATGATTGTGGGTAGTAAGTATGTTTTTCACACGGACAATTGTGATGATGTCTTATCTCATAAAATCAACCAACACACTTGTGTTTCAAATTTTTAAAAGAGGAACTACGTGTACCCCGATCCCCTATTGCAAGAAAGGTGGTACGTAGGCACTAAAGGTTCGCAACCACGGCGGGTGCAAAAAAAAATCATAAAAATATTTCTTTTCTCACCTCCACCATCCATTTTATATACAACACATTTTTATAGCCAAAATATACAGATTTTTCAAAGAGGTTCCTGCGGAGTACCGTAGATGTTTAGGGTGCTAATACCTTCCCTTTGCATAACCAACCCCCTTACCTTGAATCTTTCCCCCTCTTTTTGGGTTATTCGCTCTTTTCCCATTCCTTTGGAAACAATAAAGCGCGGTGGCGATTTTTATTTTGATTTGTATAAAGTCTAGTCAATCCAATGGCTTAGTCTAGTCATTCCTTTGGAATTTTGAGGTGGAAATGAGAATTGGGCTTAAGGGTAGACGCCAAGTGAGATTGGGCTCTTTGTTAGATCCATGTTGTCGGAATTCACATGGATGTGATGATAGGTATAGCTTGACTCTGGATCAAACTGGCCTAATGAATGCATGACAATGATTTATGCAGACTCATATGCTTTTGACTGGTGCCCCTGTGATGGGTCATGGATGATTAAAGTGTAGAGGTTTCTTATAAAATAAGGTTTCTTCTCTCACGATCGAAGAGCATGATGCTAACGTGATTTCCTGATACTCGATTTGAACTCGAAGATTGCTGATGAAGGAGAAGGATCCACTGGTGATTGTGAAAGTAAGAATAGAGCTTGCCCCTTTGTGGAATATCTTGACCCAATAGGTCTTGGAGGAGGTTCTCTTTGATATGAGCTTGGAGATTGTCTTATCATATTATGAATGACCCAACTATCTTGAGTTTTGAAACATTATGCCCTTTGATGAACTGATTTTTGAATCAATCTCCTATCGATCGAATCTCGCATTGGTTTGCCCCCAACATTCGAATTGAAAGATATTCCCCCCCTAATCTCTACGATCTGGAGGAAGTACCCTTAGAAAAAACTTGATCCCACCATGTTCTTGATATAAATTTCCTCAAGATTTGAACCTTTGAAAAGTTTGTACTTGGACTTGCTTGAGAGGAACTTGGACCCTACGTGTCGTAAGATGGACCTGATATGCACTGACTCAACATTTGAGTCTTGAAAGGTTGCCCCTCGATTATTAGAGCCTCGATAAGTGTATTGAGAATATAAAATTGAGTGATATCATGTTGTGATATGAATTGATTAAATAATTCTCCTTCGAATGGCATGGCCTTGATTGTTGCTTTTAAATGTGATCCAAGTTGATTGAATCTCAGAATGATCCCCCCTAGTCAATAGAATCTTCATGTGATATTCACCTATGATCAATAGTTGGCTTATGATTATAGGGTTATACTTTATATGATTTTCCCTTGATCGGGAGCTCCCTAGAATGAGTCTCTTTTGATTATACCAATTTCTCCTTGATGCTAAGTATTGATTCGTAGATAAAATTATACACTTTGAAAAGTAATTTTGTTTTATGCACATGCAAGTTTTGAAATCGAAGTTTGAATAGAAATGGATTATTAGAGATGGAGATTTGAAGAAGCAAAGTGGTAAGCAATAATTTTAACAAACATAAGAGTCAGTTTAACACAAATTTTGTGAGTATACTTTCATAGTTAAACTCGCTTCAATTAGGACTTTTGAAGGTTGTAAGGTGGCCTTTGTTCGTGGTTTTTAGAAAAAAGGATATAAGGCTCAAAATTTATTTAGCCCACCCTATTCTACTTGATGTTATCCAGTCCTATATCTAATTTATGCAATAGATGTGTTTAATCTCCAAGAGAAATTTCGTAGTCGCGTAGATGATGAGAGGCGTAGACAAAGTTCAAGCGTTGATGAGAAGCATCTATAAGATACAAGCACCAATGAAAAACATTGATAAGATCCAAGAATTGATGATGAGCCTTGATGATTCTTGAGATGGAAGCTACAAGATTGTTCTCCAATTTCTTTGTTTTCAATCTCTAATTTTTTCCTAAGTCAAGTTTTTTTTCAATTTTTACTTGACTTAGCGGGCTCTGTTATTTGTTTCAAATTTTTTTTTGCTTTTGAAGATTTGTGATTGCCATGCATATTGTTGTAAGCTTCATCTTTATTGCTCCCATACGTGGTATGATGTAAGTGAGGAGGAAGACATTGTGAATTTATCTTTCTTGTTTCCTCAATCTTGACGGGTGTACAGAGGAAGAAGATGTTGTGCACTTTATCTTCATTGATTGCTTCCTCAATATTTGTTGATATGCAAAAGGCATGTGATGTGCTTGAATCTTTGCTTAGACCGCTTCCTCAATGATGTATCAGGGAAGGAGATATGCTTGAAACATTGCTTTGATTGACTTGATTCTCTTGAGAATAGAATTCACTATTGAATTAATTGAAAGACTACCCTTCCCCTGGTTAAAATTAAGGTTTTTTTTTTAAATCGAAAAAACTCCATCTTCTGGCTCGAGGGGTTGACTATGGATTAACTCTTTATTTCTCCACTGTTTAGGAATTGAAACAATGCCTTACATCGTTAGCTCGGTCTTACCACAAAAATCATATGTTTAGAAAAACTCAAATATTTAGTTTTCATCATTCTCCCTCAAAGTTTGTTAAAGTTGAAAATTCAAAAAGAAGAGTGAAAATGAAAAGTCGTTGATTATATGGAAAGATGATAACAAAATAGTGAAACGAATGGATTAATTTCAAAATATGCATGCTCATTTTATTAGAATTACTCATGCAAAGATAAAAGTTCACACCAAATATAACTTAGCAACTAGGAAATTACAATTTGAAATTGATAAGTCTGATGATCCTATGGAAGAGCTTCTTTGTTGATCCTCTTTACTTTAGGAGAACTTCTGGATGTTCTTCGACTTATCAGAACATGGGGGTGACCCTTGACAATTCTTGGGCTTCCCATATTTGTTGATAGGGTAGTTGTTCTTGATGTAGAGGAATCTCCAATAGTAGTGGTATTTGAGGCGCTATGTAGGCATATAGTTGTCATGGTGAAGGGCTGCCTTCTCTCTCCAATAAGACTTGTAGGACCAAACTCCATTGAGTCTCAAATAGATAATCTCCATCTCACAGTTTCAAACTTTCTTAAGTTCGTTTGTGGGTACCAGGAAATTAGCTAGCATATAGGTAATAGTTGGATAAGGGCGAAGGTGGAAATGCATGAGATGCAAATGTATGAATGTATGTGAATGCATGGTTATGTAAAAATATTTGTTGGCTTTTAAGGGTATGCAAAAAAAAATTCATAGATATACGACATGGACGTAGTATGAAGGTAAACATGAGGGTACCATTTTACGAGTTTAGTGATAGACATGGAAATGATGATATCCTATACTAACTCAGAGATTGAGATATGCAGAAACTCCTTAAGGACAAAGATAGTGATAGACATGGAAATGAGGATATCCTATACTGACTCAGAGATTGAGACAAACAGGGACTCGTTGAGGATTAGGAACCATGAAAGATGAAGAGGAAGCCCTACAAGCTAGGGATTGTAACAGAGGGACATGAATCCCTATAGACTAGGAATTGTGATAGACCAATGAGCGGTTGAGATGGAGGTTAGAATTGAGGGAATAATTTTGAATAGAGCATATGGTGATCGGTCAACAGTCACCAAATCTCATGGCCTAATATAAGCCACATGGCATGCATCAACGAGGACGTCATTCATGGGAAGGATTCATATGGGGAGCAAGATCCTATAAAGGTTATAAGGATAATGACAGATAAAAGGGGATCCTTACAGGCTATGGATTATGACTAAAATAGAAAACTATATGAGCTAAACCAAAGAATACCCTTATGAGTTTAGGGTATAATAATGATAAGAGGTAACCCCATGTAAGTTTAAAATTACAATAGAATGTCCCTCGTGGGAAGGCTTCCTATGAAGGACGGAATGACAATAGTTTCTATAGTACGTAGGTTCTTAGTTTTGGTCAAGGATATTCTACCCTCCCCATAAGGTGGCTTCCTTAAGGGTATCATGGATAACACTAGAGGGAAAGGAACAAGGGCCTCCCTTAAGTGGAGTGTCATTGTAGACCGAAACATTCGTCTCTAAGGTCGTACAAGGTCTCACCATGACATTTTGGTTTAGGGTTATACAAAGAGTCATAGGTTTCATTCCAAATTCCAACCCCCAAGAGGATATCTCTTGAGACGTATGCCTTTCGCGAAATTCCACCGACTCTAGGCGAAGTCGTCACATAAACTCATTGGGCTGATGAATCCCCTTGTACTTATTCTGGGTGTGTGAATAGCGGAGTAGTTAGACGAAGTGCGCGGTCAATTAAAATATATTCGTAGTCCTTTTTTTTAAAATTGATTGTTGAATTTAGTTTATTATGAAAAAGAGTTTAATGTGGGTTAAATATTTTTTAATGTATTAATTACAAAAATATCTTATTAATGCATGATAAATAAAATAATTTTTAATGCAATAAATAAATAAAATATTTGGATGAGTTTTAGAAAAAATAATGTTGACTTTATGATAATAATAATATAATATTAAAATTATAAATATATTAAAAATATAAAAGTTAAAAGTTAAAAATAAAAACAAAACGCAGGGGGTGTAGGTTAAGTTAGGCTAGTAAAATAGGGGGGGTGTGTAGTCAGGCCTTAAATTCAGATATTAAATTCAGGCCCAATGCAGGAGGGGTTTATACTTCAATAGATTAGTAAATCTTGGGTGTGTAGAGAGTAAGGGTCCAAGTCTAATTTTATATAGGTTAGTAAAACGAAACACAAGGGAGGTGTAACTAGTAACAGGTCTGGCCCAAAGAGTGTTTGGGAGTCCATTTGGATAGGGGTGTGGGAGGACGTATGGTAATACCGTGGGCATGTGTGTCTGTAATGCATGATGGTGATCACATAGTCATGATGGAAGGTGCATGGTGAGGAGCGAAGCACATGATTATAAGGCATATTATATTTTCTGTTTTCATAAAACATTGTCATTTTGTTATTTCATTTCTCTCTCTCTCTCTCTCTCTCTCTCCTCTCTCTCTCTCTCTCTCTCTCTCTCTCTCTCTCTCTCTCTCTCTCTCTCTCTCTCTCTCTCTCTCTCTCTCTCTCTCTCTCTCTCTCTCTCTCTCTCTCTCTCTCTCTCTCTCTGACCTGTCTTTCTTTTCTTTCTTCTAACCACCCAACAACATAAAACCCTAATCTTCGCCGCTACATGCAAACCCTAATCGGAGGTGACCATACCTTTATCCCAAAATTAAAACCCTAACCCACAACCAAAATTATGAATCAATGTATAAAATAAAAGAACGAGAGCTAAGTCGTTACCTCCAATCATGATTGTTTTTTGTGCCTATTCTGTGTAACTCCTTCTTATCCCTTTTCTTCGTGTTTGACAGGTGCAGTGGCAGAGGTTTGAAGGAGGCACTAAAGGGAGTAGCGGCGACAGTTGAATGATCTAGGGTTTCAGATGTTGAAACCATAGGCTTATGGAGAGGCCCATTGATGAAGATCCGAGCGAGGGTTTCTTCTCCTTCTTCAAATTTCTCTTTCTTTGTGAACTCTTTTCTATCAAATTTTCTTTTCCAATTTTTCTTCCCCTTTTCTTTTTAAAATTAGGTGTTATTTATAGTGTTATAGGTTTATAAATTTTAGGAATATTTTTATGAATATCCTTTATTGTAGTGAATTATGGATTTGTTTTGATTTGTTTGTAATTGCTTCTGATTGTAATTGATATATACATAGGTTTGTACGATTTGATTATGTATAATGAGTGTTGTATTGATTTGTTAAAATTCAATTCAGTTCTGTATTGATTTTGTTCATGTAAAGATTTGATTCAGATTCTGTATTGATTATGATTGGAACAGTAGTTGTTTTTACATTAAATCAAGTGTTTCTCTTTTTGATTTGTATAGTAAGCATTTTTCTGTTTTTAAATAAAATGTTTTTTTCTTAATCGAACTGGGCCTGTTCGTTTTTGGATTGGGCTTGGGTTGTGCTATTGAAAGCCTTAACTTCATTTAATGTTTTTCAGATGATAAAACAAAAAAAAATGAATATTAATTAAATAGTTAAATGTTAATAATATTGATAATAATAATAATGCTAACAATAATCATGTAAAACAAAAATAATTTCTCAAAACAAAAAACTGACATGGGCCACATCGCTTAATTATTGGGCCTTCAAAAAATGAATTGCTTATGGGCCTCTCTGATTGAAAGATACACCACTTATTTAAAATAGGCCTTATCAACTTAGTGATTCGGTCCAATTAACAAAAACACCCTTATATAATCAGTGCACCTCCCCTTCTATAGAACTCTAAATGGGCCAATAACTTAACTAACACACCCCTCTTGCAAGAGAAAATTAATGGGCTCTAAAAATTTATATGGGCCTTTTCTGAGTTAGAAAGGCCCAAAAGCTCTTAACAACGTAAAAACCTTTACAAATTAAATAAGATTAAATATATCAAAAAGTATTATTTAAAACGTAATGCGCTTAGAATTTTACATGGGCTTTTCTGATTTAGAAAAGCCCATTAAACCCCCTTCCAAAAACTAAACCCCATGAACATATAAAGCAAAATGATACTTTTTAGGAATAAAATATTAGGAAACAATAGGGAAATTTTGGGGTATGAAAATGTTCTACCCTCCCCATAAGGTGGTTTCCTTAAGGGTATCATGGATAACACTAGAGGGAAAGGCGCAAGGGTCTCCCTAAAGAGGAGCCTCTTTGTAGACCGAAACTTTCGTCTCTAAGGTCGTAAAATGTCTCACCAAAAGATTTTGGTTTAGGGTTATACAAAAAGTCATAGGTTTCATTCCAAAGTCCACCCCCCAAGAGGATACCTCTTGAGACATATTTCTTTTTGAAATTCCACCGACTCTAGGTGGAGTCGTTACAAAAACTCATAGGGATGATATGTCCCTTTGGCCATTAGACGAACCTTCTTTCTAAGATTTTGAAAATATATGTTTTTGAAATAATAAAATCCCACCACAAATAAATAAAATATGATGAACAATAATATAAAAGCAAATAAATAAACTAAATAAATAAAATAAGCAAATATAGGAAATTACCAAAATTAGAAAAGCCCTAACAAAAAACCTAAACCCAAAAAGGAAAGGCTTCTAAATCCAAGGGTTGGAGTCCCCATTAGAGTCGCTAGTTGTAATAACCGGATGCAAATTATTTGGTGCCACCATTAATTTTTTATCCTAAGACAAGAGTATAATGAAATAACCCTATATCGATTAGGAGATTCTAGATTCTTGACTCGTTTTAGACAAAGGGAAGAAGTTAGGCACCTTTGATCTACCTTGTTCATAAGGATACTAGGGTTTAGGTTTAAGGTTTAAGAATAGGATTTTAATTTTTTAGTTAGGGGAAATCTCCAAAATTTTAAGTCGTATGCCTATGTATCCTCTTATGAGGAATCAGAGTCTCAATTTGTAGTTCTTAGTTGTTTGGTTAGTTTTTTTTGTAAATAACAGAATTGTAGACGTAGTTCGCAGTCGATAAAAGAAGTTTCCATAATCCTTTTATGAAAATAAATATATTTGAATTATGTTAGTAGAAAAAATTAGTATTTGATTGGTTAGATATTTTCGTGTATACAATGCAATATGAGGAAAAAATACATTTTAATGCATGAGAAAAATATTTAATATAATTAAGGTATTTAAAAAGAGTTAGTATTTAAAAAAAGAGTTTAATTAATATTATTATAATTTTTTAAAATATATTTTATACTAATAATGCAAAAAAAAACAAATAAATAAACAAATAAATAAAATTGTAAAAAAGAATACATTAATTTTATTTTTAAATGCATGGGGTGCAAATTCAGTTGGTTAGTAAAATACTGGGGGTGTGAATATCAGAGCCCTAAATCCAGATATTGGATTTAGGCCCAATTGCATGGGGGGTATGGACCTGAACTGAGGAAGTGATTATGGGGGCGTAGGAATTAAGGCGTTGAGCCCATAATCCGTTTTGAAGGCCCAGTCGCGTGGGGTTGCACACTAGGCTTCAATTGTTAAAAAAAAATCCGATGGGCGTTAAAACGAATTAGGCTCGGCCCAAAAAAATTTCTAGGGGGTATGTTTGGTGAGCAAGCATACAAATTGTTATGGTGGTGATGCACTATTTTGATTGTTCGATTGAGATCAGAGGGATGGTGACGCGAAGGTGTATGATGAGGGTACACGGGTTCACGTGGCCAGATGTTGGCCACGTGTCCCTAGTGGTGATCGTATGCGTAGGAAGTATATATTCCCATTTTCTTTTATCGTTTCATTATTTCTTCATTTCATTTCTCTCTCTCTCTCTCTCTCTCTCTCTCTCTCTCTCTCTCTCTCTCTCTCTCTCTCTCTCTTGTTCTTCTCTCTCACTCAGTGAAACCAAAAAAAAAACATCTAACCCGGAAACCCCAAACCCAAATGGTGGCGACACCTCCCTCCACAACCCCGAGTTTGATCTTTACCCCAAATCAACACAACAATATCAATCACGGAGAAAAATCAAAAGCCAAACGTAATGCCTACCTCAATCCGCCATAAATCTTTGAGTTTCTGGTTTCTACAATCACTAATCTTTCCCCTTTTCTTCTTGTTTCGCAGGTTTCAGGATGACGCAACGACAATCTTAGTGGATGAAGTCTTGAAGACGGCGGCGGAACCACAGATCTAAGGTTTCAGAAGTTGAAACCCATATCTCAACTCTTCTACTTCTCCTTTCGTTCTTCGTCTGTAACAAAATTTCCCTCTTATATCTGTTTTTAGGGTTTATATAGTGTTAGGATTTAGATTCAATTAGGAAGTTTTGTTGTAATTTTCGGTTATTATTCACTGATTGAAGATTGAATTATGATTAGGGTTGAAATTAGATTGTAATTTATTATGTACTATTTATTGATTTGATTCCATTTGTAAATTACTATTTGTTCTTTATTTGATTTGTAAAACCAGACGATTATAATATATGAAAGATTTGATTTTTCTATTGATTCGTACGTGTTTCTAGATCTGGTTTATTTTGAACATTGTTTGTTATTTGGATTTTGGGCTTGGGTTGAAGAACAATGTGTCGCGGATGAGTGTAGGGTTTCAAAGCCTTATGGTTGACTTTAGTCGACAATTTAAAAATAATTAAAACTGAATTAACAGTAATAATCATAATATTGATTAATAATATTAAGTTATATTAATAATTAATTAAATAATAATACTATTTTTAATAATAATAATTATAAAAATAATAATAATTAATAAAATTTGAATAACCACAAGTCAAATCTTGACTACTAATCATACAAAACCGGGACTTCAAACTTGTTATGGGCCATTGATAAAAAATGGGTCTGATGAAGATAAAAGGAAAAGTGCACCTCCCCTTCTATGTTATTATAAACAGGCCCCAAAACCTATCGGGCCAGCCAGATTTTCTAACCACACCCCCTTTCATGATTCGTTCAAAATGAATTGCAAACTCTTAATGGGCCTGAATATTTATACTGCAAAGAATTGATCAATAGGCCTTGAGAACATTGTAATGGGGCATTTGAAATAAAAAGTAGGCCCTTAAGACAAAAATAGATACACCACCTTTGTTATATGATAAAAAAAATTATAAATGGGCTTTAGCGAAATGTGCATGCTAAGCCCATT
>CATIWC010003052.1:0-49731 GCA_948472305.1 Vicia faba
AGCCTATTTCCAGTGAAATTTCAACTAACAAAGTATTGAGATGTCTTAATAGGGAATGACAACCAAAGGTTATCGCAATCAAGGAAGCTAATGATCTATTGACATTGGATATTACTACTTTGTTTGGCAAGCTTTAAGAACATGAGCAAAAGCTCATGTTATTAGAGAAGCATGATAAGAAGATTAAGAAAGATAAGAATAAGGGAAAAGAGATAGACAAGAAGTTAATTTCTCTTATGACTTCTAGCTCTAAGTCATCGACTAAAGAGCAACATGATAGTGAATCTAGTGATGATAATTGTTCAGATGATGAAGAAATGGGATTGTTTGTTAAAAGGTACAATAAGTACATTAAAAGGAATTGAGTAAGGCATTTTGAAAAAAGTTTCATCAATTTTAGAAGGCAATCAAATTCCTCAAGGCAAGATAATAATAAGAAGAAAAAAATGCATGCTATAATTGTGAAAAGGTCGGTCACTATAAACCAGATTGTCCATTGCTTAAGAAATACAGAGGAAATGATCAATACAAGAATTCTAGCAAGCCTAGAAGAGCATAAATTCTTGGGAAAATGATAATGAATCCTCAAGTGAAGATAGCTCAAGTGATGATGATGAAACGACAAACTTTTTCCTCATGGCCCATCAAAAGAAAAGAAAGTAAGTCACTCTAAACATGAACCTATTGATAATATGTCTTATTCCGAATTGCAAATTTCTTTTGAAAATATATATGATGAAGTCGTAGATGATTTTAAGAGGTTAACTTCAAATAAAAGAATATTTTCATACCTAATTGCTAAAGCTTTAGAAACGGAAAAACAAATGGAAGCTCTTAAACAATTCATGTTAGATATTTCAAAAGATAAAAATGATGATGATGAGTCTTCTTGTTTGGTTGTGAAACTTGTCATATTTGACAAAAGAGATTATTACTCTCAAAGAAAATTTTAACAAGGATTTAGAATAAAAAGTTACTTTTGCTATTTATCCTACAAAATTTAAAAAAAATTTAAATCCTCCTTACAAAAAGTATATTTTTGTTGAAAAAGAATCAAATAGCAAAAGTCTCTCTCATTAGCATTTGACTTGTCACTATTGTAGCAAGAAAGGTCATACCATTGCAAAATTCAAATTTAGGAGATTTCTTGTTCCTAAAGGTGTTTTTCAATGGTTTCCTAAGTGTAACATAATATCCACTTACTCTCAAGGACCCAATGAAAATTGGGTACCTATTACTCTTGTTAGATATTGTAGGTTGAATGTCTTGGCTCCATGGACAGAATATGGTTTCTTGATAGAGGATGCTCAAGGCATATGTCAGGTGACATCTCTTTATTCATTGACTTTGTGGCAAAGAAGAAAATATATGTAACCTATGAAGACAATAATAAGGGTGTTATACTTGGAAAAGGTAGTGTAGGTAATCCCTCTTCTGCTACTATCAATGTTGTTATACTTGTTGAAGGTCTTAAACATAATCTACTTAGCATTAGTCAATTATGCGACGAAGGATACAAAATAACTTTCATAAGTGATTGTTGCATGATTGATCATAATGAAAAGAAAGATTATCCGTTTTAAGGGCTTGAGGGTAAATAATATCTATATGCTTAACTTGAATGATGGATCATTTACAAGCACTAAGTGTTTAGTAACCATTAACGAAGACTTTTGGTTATGGAATACACGCTTGGCATGTGTCAACTTTGATTTACTAAACAAATTGGTCTCAAAAGATTTAGTTATTGGTCTACCAAAAATTAAATTTTCAAAAGATCGCCTATGTGATGCATGCAAAGCAAACACAAGTCTCTTTTAAATCTAAAAACATTGTTTCAACTTATAGACCTATTGAGCTTCTCCATATTGGGTGGTAATTACTATGGTTTTGTTATTGTAGACGATTATTCTTGATTTTGTTGAACTATCTTTATGCGTAGTAAAGATGAACTTTTTCGGATTTCTCTAGTTTTGAAAAGTTGTCCCAAAATAAAATGAATTCAAACATTGTTGTTGTTCTGGACTGGGCCTGCACTTGGCCCATCGTCGAGCAGGCCTAATCCAACGCCTTTACTATGGCACAATAACATACGACCTAAGTCAGTAACTGTTGGGGAATTCCCCACGTGCCCACCAAGGAGACGTGGCCAACGGTTATCCGGAGTTACCATCATCCTGACCAATGATAATAACATGTCTATAACTTCCCTACTATCTCGGAGCAGTTGACCGGGGAGGGGACCACGTGCTGGTCTCCACTAGTCACGTAACCCTGGCAGTCTTTGTTATTGGGCCTAACTATTTGGCCCAGTGTTGGGGTCTATAAATACCCTATCACACGAGAGAGTCAGGTACATTGATTACTACTCACTAAAACTCTCTACTTGCATTGTTTTTCAGATACTTACTTTGGCATCGAAGCATCTTGCAAGTACCCTCCCCCTGATAAGTGCAAATTGTAGTTATTTTTGTATATATGTTTTTGTTGCACTTATCAATACTTTTTTTAATATTTTGTGAATAATTCCCGACTTTGTGTGTAAATATTTTTAGTTTATATATATTTGAGTTATATGTACATAATGTATCAGTTGATTAGTTTTTACATTCTTTTTTGAGGTATTCAAGCATTATTGGAGCATTGAGAATAAAGTCCAAATGGAGCTCCAAGATGTGCCCTATAAGAAATAAGGAATAAGGCTAAAGAAGGAAGACGTGCAAGTTGTGCAGAGAAAGCAACAAAAGTTATTGTTCTGGTGTGCATCGTCGGGCGGTTTGGAGCGAGAGGAAGTTGAGTTTTTCCAGTAGCTTATGCCTTGCTTCGCTGCTGCATTGTTGAGCGAGGAATAAAGGTGTCACCGAGCAAAGGTTTATGTCATTGGGTGATGGAAGATATTTTTCCCCAGTTGCCTGAATGGCGCAGGCTGGGCCAAGTAATAAAAGGGTAGCGTCAGGCGGTGAGATTCTAGCGTCGGGCGATGCTTGTGGGACAGATTTTGTTTATATTTTCCATTTCATTTGATTTGTAAATGTTATGGGTTTGGGGATATTTTTAGCTCCCAAACTCATCAAACATCATTTTCCCCTTGGATTAGCTTAGAAAAAAACAATAAAGCTTGTATACGGATGAGCTGGGGTTGATTGCTCTTTGATCAACGCTGACAAACCGATAGATTTGTGGTTCATTTCTCTTCTTCTTTGTGTATTATTTATTGGTTGAGTTTGTATATGTATTTACTTTGAACTCATGTATATTTGTCGCCCATGGTGTTGTATAAAACTTGCTTTACAAATCTTTGTCGATAATTATCATATATTTTTGCTCTGTGCTTAGGGGTTTGGGTTGTTATAGACATATACTGCTCAAATTCTTATCTAGGGTGATTGTCTAATAGTGTCTATATTCTAGAGATATATTTAGTGCTATTATTCACTTGGGTGTCTGTAATTAATGTCTTTGTGTTATTTGTGTCATTCTGAGAGATTGTTGACGCGAGTAGCACGGTTGACTTCTGTGTTGTTGAGGTTGGTTGAGAGATTGCCACCGAGATGATATAGGGCGTGTTGTGTTTGATACATGATGATATTGATGAGTATTGTAGTTGCGTATAATTGGTTGATAGGTTTAAGTTTGTGAGGAGTGAATTATATGCATGCCTTATAAGTTTCCCCTTTGAAGAATAAATTTATTTTCTATTAATACCTTTTATCCTTTCCATACAAACCAACCCATTTAAACCAAACTCATTAACGAAAGATTTGTCGAATGGAAATTTAGTAGCACTAATCCATGTGGAGACGATATGATATACCCTATAAAAAATACTTACTTTTTCTTGCGCTTTACATCTTCAGCAAAATGGAGTCGTTGTCAGGGATTGGTGTTTTTATTGGATCTCATTGCGATAGTTTCTTTGCTTTTGAGTTTTGCATATAATGTCCATATTGTCTATAATGTGTACATGAACTTGTTTATTCACTTTCGCACGGTTTTTCCAAAAGCTTGCTTTTATTAGCTTGAGGAAATTTGTATGTGCGTAATTCTGTTTTTTAATTCTTTTGTTATTGTTGGGACTCAATTTTGGTCTGGTAACTTGAAGAATTCTGAGGTGATTTTCTGATTGTGATTGATTTAACTTACGGATGTATGGTAATTATAGTCTTCAAAGTTAGTACACGCCAGATACTCGTTTATTGCTTTCTATAATATAACATGTTTAGGAAACTTTTCATTTGTATAATTACTATACCATTCATTCTTTTTGCATTACTTGCTCATGACTTGAATCACTTTAGTTCCCTTTTTACCCCCCAAATATGAGGAAGCTTTCCATTGTTCATATATGTTGGAGGCCACAATTCTTGTTTTAACTGGATTTCATTATGTTTAATCGTTTGTTTGTGTTGATTTTATGAAAGCATGAAAATGATCAAGGCATTTTATTTGATTTTGAGCACAACTACTTAGCCAAATAGTCAATTCACCTTGTGAGTGTGTGAACTTTTGTTAACCTCGTTGAGCCTTTTTGTCAATATCCATGTTGTTTTTGAACTTAATGATTGTCTATGAGTGTTTGGCTTTCGTTTTTGAATGGATGTTGATTCTTGTTTTCTTTAACCCTCAACCATGATATATGGTTTAAATTTTTACCTTGCCTTAGAAAGTAGGTAGTATTCACTTTAATGTTGGTTGAATTCAAGTTGGGGAGAGCAATGTTTGCTCACTTATGTTGTTGGTTTCTACACGGTTGTGAAAAAGAAAAGAAAAAGAAAGAAAAAAGTGAAAAATAAATAATAGAAAAAGAAAAAAATTTTAAAAAAGCTTTGACAAAGAAAAACAAAAAGAGTATGGAATAATGTTGTGTTAATAAGTATTATGATTGGTGTGAAAATTTTGGGATGAAAGAAGAAGTTTAATTGAAATTGTGTTTGAACTTTTGTGAGCTATTCACTCCCTTAGGTTTAGGCAAGTTTTTATTTCGATTAGCTTTAGGACTTATCTCTTGTTTGTTAACCAAGCCATATTAAAACCTAGAAAAGCCCTTGTGATTTGTGCCTTTGTATTTTCAATATGAATTTTTAGATGAATGCATAATTTAGTCTTTTGTTTGCAAGATTGTTGGATGAGTGTATATGTCCCCCACTTTTGTGTGTTATTCATCTACTGATGAATTTTTAATAGGTGTGATTCATGATTGAGCTTGTTTTGTTTTAGAATGTTTAGTATGATTTTTGTACTTAGGATTAGTTTCGTTTACATGTTGTCCTTGTAGGATTCTGGTAAGTATGCACTTAACGTGTGCATTTTTGTTTGAACCATACTTTTTTTTCGTTTTTCAAACCTGTTGATTCATGATTCTTTGATTGATTACTTTTGCTTCTTTAAGTTTGTTTGGACTTGTTTGAGGACAAACAAGTTCAAGTTGGGGAGAGTTTGATAAGTGATCATTGTAGTTATTTTTGTATAGATGTTTTGTTGCACTTATCAATGCTTTTGTTAATATTTTATGAATAATTCCCAACTTTGTGTATAAATATGTTTAGTTTATGTATATTTGAGTTTTATGTACATAATGTACCGGTTGATTAGTTTTTACATTCTTCTTTGTAGGTATTCAAGCATTATTGGAGCATTGAGAATAAAGTCCAAATGGATCTCCAAGATTTACACTTGAAGCAATAAGGAATAAGGCTAAAGAAGGAACACATGCAAGTTGTGCAGAGAAAGCAACAAAAGTTGTTGTTCTGGTGTGCATCATCGGGCGATGTGTATGGGCGTCGGGTGACGAGCTTACGCTTATGCATCGTCGGGTGAGGGTGGAGCGAGAGGAAGTTGAGTTTTTCCAATAGATTATGCCTTGCTTCACTGCTGCGCCACTAGGCGAGGAATAAAGGTGTTTCCGGGAGAAGGTTTTTATCGTCGGGCGATGGAAGATATTTTTCCCCAGTTGCCTGCATGGCGCAGGTTTAGCCAAGTAATAAAAGGGCAGCGTTGGGCGGTGAGATTCCATGTCAAGCGATGCTTGCGGGACAAATTTTGTTTATATTTTCCATTTCATTTCATTTTTAAATGTTATGGGTTTGGGTATAGTTTTAGCTCCCAAATTCATCAACCCTCATTTTCCCCTAGGATTAGCTTAGAAAATAACTATGAATCTTTCATACAGATGATTCGGGGTGGATTGTTCTTCGATCGATGCTGACAAACCGGTAGATTCGTGGTTGATTTCTCCTCTTATTTGTGTATTCTTTATTGGTTGATTTTGTATATGTATTTACTTTGAACTCATGTACATTTATCGCCCATGGTGTTGTATAAAATTTGCTTTACAAATCTTTGTCGATTATTGTCCTAGATTTTTGCTCTGTGCTTAGGGGTTTGAGTTGTTATAGACATATACTGCTCAAATTCTTATCTAGGGTGATTGTCTAATAGTGTCTAGATTCTAGAGATAGATTTAGTATTGTTATTCACTTGGGTGTCTATAATTAATGCCTCAATGTTATTTGTGTTGTTCAGAGAGATCATCGATGTGAGTAGCACGGTTGACTTCTGTGTTGTTGAGGTTGGTTGAGAGATCGCCACTAAGATGATATAGTGGGTGTTTTTTTTATATGTGATGACATTGATGAGTATTGTAGGTGGCGTATAATTGGTCGATAGGTTTAAGTTTGTGAGGAGTGAATTATATATATGCATGATAAGTTTCCCCTTGAAGAATGAATTTATTTTCTTTTAATACCTTTTATCCTTTCCATATAAACCAACCCATTTAAACCAAACTCATTAATGAGAGATTTGTAGAACGACAATTCAGTAGCATTAATCTCTATGGAGACGATATGATATACCCTATAAAATACTTACTTTTGCTTTCCGCTTTACTGCTTCAGCACCCCCCCACTTTACCTTCAACCGATGTTTTAGTTCCAATTCATGGGCCATCTACGATCCCTCCCGATCAGGTATGATCAGTGGCGTCGTCTGTGGGAAATAGCTTCCCCGTCTTTTCTTAACTTAATACCAAAGCAACTTTCAACTTTCTGATCATCATGGTCGACCAAATCAATAACGCTGATGAGAATGTTTATTTCTCTGATGTCGGTAACAACAATAATGCTCGTGGTCATGAGCATCACCATAAGGACGGAATGACTGCTTCCTCCTCCACCCGTCCATATTCGTTCGACAATCCTCACCTACGCACCGACGAAACCACAATGTACTAGGAAATCTCGGTGCATGCCAATACTGATCCTTCAACCCAGGCCATGTTAGCGGCAATCAATCAAACGAATTACATGATCTTTGCACATGGTGTATGCCTAGAGATGCTGGAGAAGATCCACTGGTCCCTCAGAAAGTACAAAAGACCTGCCTCATGTACCCCGTCTCCACGACAACGTGAGGCCCGTTCACAATCTCCTCCGTGGAGACACCAACGGGAGGATTCTCGCAGCTCCTCTCCTCGTCGTACCAGGAGAGGCCCTCGACTGGAGAGGACCCAACCTGAGATTGTCTAAAAGCGCGATCTCACCCCATCGTGCAAGGAACAACGGTCCCCCGTTCCTAAGAGGAACAAGTGCAAAGTGAAGGATTGAAAAACACAAGAAAGGGGGTTTGAATTGGGGTTTTAAAAAATTAAGGCTATAAAACACGTTGTTTATCCTGTTCATTTTGAACTCAAAACTACTCCAGTCTATACACTAAGGTGATCTTGCCTCTCTCAATCGAGGTATTAATCCACTAATCACAAATGATTACAATTCACGAAGACAACTGTCAACGTCTTCTTGAGATCAAACCACAACTTGGTTTCTCAAGGTATTACACTGTTTAAATAAATATATTGTGTTTATAAATGCTTCTAATAAGATATATCACAATTGTGATTTTTACACAAAATTGCAGCACAATTATAATTCAAGAGATAAAAAATAATAGAGATTTTTTGTTGCTCTTGTTTGATATGTGTGTGAGTGTTGTGTGGATCCATCTTCATCGTCTCCTATAAATAGCAGAAGTATTTGATCCGTTGGAGACATAAGAACTTATTTTTGGAAGGTTGATTATTTGAGATGTTAATGTTCTTTCCAAAAATACAGATCCTATCTAGTTCCAGACATTACTTTTTATCCTATAATATATTGTCATAAATGTAATGTTGGATCTTAAGTCCTTTCAGAGTTTCTTGAGCTTGACTGCATGTAATCAGAACTTTGAATGTGACAGACACGTTGAAGCTTCTTTGTTCTTCAGAATTTCACTAATCAGAGTATAGCATGCAGCTTGGTGCTTCAGAAGTTATAACATCAGAACTTCTTTTCTTCAGGTGTGTTACTTGAATCTTCTTCTAAGTTGTACACATATTTTGATCAGAGTTTCAGCACGTGATTCAATCGTCATCTTTTATGCTTTTTCATCAGAACTTCTCTCTACATTTAATCAAATGATTAGAGAGCATAACTGTTCTTCATAATAATCATGTAATTGTTATCATCAAAACTAATACTTAGATGTAGAACCAAACTATGTTCTAACAATCTCCCCCTTTTTGATGATGAAAAAACTTACATATTTTAATGAATAATTTATAACTTTCTGAAGATAAAAAATTTAGAGTCTCCCTCTGAGTTGAATACTCAGATAAAATTTAAATAAAAGAGTAGATACTTCTCTGAAAAGATATCAGAGCATATGATGGAAGTTCTGAGAAGCCTGTGTTGAAGGCTGGTAAGGCATACCAACAGTTTAGAGTGATACTTTCCTTATTTTCTATCAGAAACAGAAGTTACATTATTTGTAATGTTTGATACTTAGTCCAGAACTATTTATATCAAAATATATTCATTTTCTCCCCCTTTTGCCATAAATCAAAAAGTAATAAAAACACATAATCAGAGCAAAAAGTTATACATTTAAAAACATAGGAAAATACAATGAGAAACAAAAACAAACAGAAGTTAAGCAAACAGAAAACAGAACAAAAGAAATAAAAGACTAAATCTAAGGTTGTGTGGGTGGAAGACGTGTGAACAATGATTCCAGAAGACCTTTGATCTGATTATTGGCTTCTTCTTGCTTGCCCATAATTCCCTTGATCTCTTTATTGGTTTCATCTTGTTTATCCAACCTTTCCCTAATAACTTCATTCTCTTTCTTCAATTCCTCCAGAGTTTTTAGCATAAGAGAAGTTGGAGCCATTTCTTCATCAGGAACCATTTCTTCAGAAGTTACTCTAATAGTAGACTCTTCAATAGATTTTCCTTTGTCTTTGAAGATGACCAGAGTTTGAGGTTCGGGAGATGGTTCTCGAGTTTCTTATTTATGTGAGAATTCCCAAGGAGTGTCGTCCAGCTGTCGAAGAGGTTTCCTTTCCCAGAGGCTCAGAACTTGATCCTTGAAGACTTTCAGATGATAACAAAAGTTATGTTGAGCATGCCCATAGCTGAGTTCCTTTAGCTTGATGGGTTCAGAAGTGAAACATTTTTTGAACTGAGTCCAGAGGAAATCAGATGCAGTTGGGTTGACATTGTTGATGCAAACCTTCTTCAGAGAGTTAACCCATTCTAGCATTTTTGTCTCAAAAATCAATAAAAGATTACCAACCTATGGTTTGGTTGGTTTTGGGATGCCTATTTTCTAAGAGAAACTGATAAGATTGAGCAAGATTTTGTTGTTGTTGAGAAGAGGATGTCATTGTTCACAGATCTTAGGGTTTTAGAAGAAAAGAGGGGAAAATCAATTTCAGAGAAAATAAATAGTGAGTGAAAGATATGGTGAACAGTGATTGTGAGAGAGGTGTATAAATAGCCAGCGGAAAAGAAAATAAACATGAAATTAATAGCAATTAAAAAAATTAACATAGTGATTAAAAGAAATAAATGATTTCTAACGAAAGAGATAACGTGAAGATATTTGAAACAGTTACCGGTGACTCACGCCTCAATGCATCAACTCGACTATTTGATCAATTAGAGTGTGAACATGTGTTCCTTCTCTGATGATGATTTAACATTTAAGATTGACAGATTTTGATGTGGTGAACTACATGATGATATCTTGAAATGAAACATTTTGGTTATACGTTCAGATCTTTTAGATAGTTTCTGAGTCAATTTTCCTTCTCACTTATGAAGAACTATTGCTCAGATGTTCATAAAAAAAATCAGAACATTCTAAGAGTTAAGCATACAGAAATAGCATTTTCATTCTGGACATAATTCCATACTGAGATTTTTCAGAATAAAATTAAATATATCTTCAGCAAGGGGTTTTGTAAAGATGTCATCTAATTGATGGTCTGTATCTATAAATTTTAAGAAAAGAATTCCCTTCTGAGTATAGTCCCTAATGAAATGGTGTTTAATTTCTATATGTTTAACTCTAGAGTGTAAAATAGGATTTTTAGAAAGACAAATAGTGGAAGTGTTATCACAGAGGATAAGAATGTTATTCTCGTATATATGATAATCTTCAAGCTGACTTTTCATCCAGAGCATCTCAGTACTACATCCAGTTGCAGCTATATATTCAGCATCAGTAGTTGGTAGTGCAATGGTGGATTATTATTTGCTGGACCATGATATTATGTTATCTCCCAGAAACTAGCAGCTTCCAGAAGTACTTTTCTTTCTATTCTATCTCTAGAAAAGTATGCATCATAGTATCCTACTAATTTACATTCTTTGGATTTTCTATAACATAGACCAAGATTAGTAGTACCTTTCAGATACCTAAAAATTCGCTTAACTGTTGTTCAGTGAGATTCTCTGGGATCTGATTAGAATCTAGCACATAGGCCAATGCTATAGATAATATCAGGTCTTGAAGCATTTAAATAAAGGAGAGAACCAATCATACCTCTATAGAGCTTCTGACAATTTTCTTTACATGATCTGTTGTGGAGTATCCTTTGTCCAGAACTTTCAAACCAGCAACATGAATTTGAAACCTTGAGAACATTGTCTCAATAGTTTCATCATATTCCATTTTGAAGGCTTCGTACTTATGAATAACATCAACAGCTTTGGTCTCTTTAACTTGTGTGTTGCCTTCATGTGTAATTTTTAGAGATTCAAACATGTTCTTATTCGTTTCTCTGTTAGTGACTTTCTCATACTCAGTATATGAGATGGCACTCAAAAGGATTGTTTTGGCTTTGTGATGGTTTCTAAACTCTTTCTTCTATTCATTTGTCATCTTCTTTCTATCGATCTTCTGACCACTTGCATTGACTGGATGAATGTATCCATCAGTTACCATGTCCCAGAGATCAGTGTCATGAGCTAGAAAGAAACTCTCGATTTTGTCTTTCCAGTAATCGAAGTTTTATCCATCAAATATTGGCGATCTGCCGTTGATTATGTCCTTCTCATCATGGTTATCGTTATTGTTGTTTTGAATTGGTTCCACCATAGTGTTTTTCTTTCTTAGGATCTTTTTTTGACACGATTAAGTGTTACCACCCAAAACCAGGCACTCTGATGCCAATTGAAGGATAGAAAAACACAAGAAAGGGGGTTTGAATTCGGGTTTTCAAAAATTAAGGCTATAAAACACGTTAGTTATCCTGGTTCGTTTTGAACTCAAAACTACTCCAGTCCACCCACGAAGGTGATTTCACCTCTCTCAATCGTGGTCTTAATCCACTAATCACAAATGATTAAAATTCACGAAGACAACTGTCAACGTCTTCTTGAGATCAAACCACAACTTGTTTTCTCAAATAATTACACTGTTTAAACAAATATATTGTGTTTACAAATGCTTCTAATAAGCTATATCACAACTGTGATTTTTACACAAAATTGCAGCACAATTATAATTCAAGAGATAAAATAATAGAGAATTTTTGGTTGCTCTTAATTGATATGCATGTGAGTGTTGTGTGGATCCATCTTCATCGTTTCCTATAAATATCAAAAGTATTTGATCCGTTGGAGACATAAGAACTTATTTTTGGAAGGTTAATTATTTGAGGTGTTAATGTTCTTTCCAAAATACAGATCCTGTCTAGTTCCAGCCGTTACTTTTGATCCTATAATATATTGTCATAAATGTAATGTTGGATCTTCAGTCCTTTTAGAGTTTCTTGAGCTTGACTGCATGTAATCAGAACTTTGAATGTGACAGACACGTTGAAGCTTCTTTGTTCTTCAGAATTTCACTTATCATAGTATAGCTTGCAGCTTAGTGCTTCAAAAGTTATAACATTAGAACTTATTTTCTTCAGGCGTGTTACTTGAATTTGCTTCTAAGTTATACGCATATTCTGATCAGAGTTTCAGCGCGTGATTCAGTCATCATCTTCTATGCTTTTTCATCAAAACTTCTCTGTACATTTAATCAAACGGTTACAGAGCATAATTGTTCTTCATAATAATCATGTAATTATTATCATCAAAAGTAATACTTAGATATAGAACCAGACTATGTTCTAACACAAAGATCACCTTGAGAAGACAAGGACTCGGGCAAGAGACTCTCACCGAAAAGGCCCCTTTTTCAATTTTTTTTCGTCTCGCTCTCCAGACAGAAGCGATGAAGACGACCCCCATGGTCGAATGTCTCGAGCAATTATGGAGGCCTTTATTCCTAAGGAGATGGAGAAGCCTCCACCTTTGAACACCTATGATAGCACTACGAATCCCGACGACCACCTCGATAGCTTCGAGGCAATGCTCCACTTCCACAATGTCAGGGGCGCCATAAAGTGTAGGTTATTCCCCACAACTTTGAATAAAATTTCTATGGACTTGTAAAAAAGCCTTGCTCTCGTGTCCATCACGTCGTGGAAGATTATGAAAACCCAAATCGCCGGCAGCTTAACGGCCTCACGATGACACCTTAAGACTGAGGCATCCCTCGAGGAAATCATTCAGGGGAGCGATGAATCCCTCTAGGCTTACATCGACCAATTTAACTGTTAGGCTATCCAAGTCCGCACAACTGACAGCATGAAGAGATACCTGCTCCAAATAGGACTCTGCCAGAGCAGAAATTTTAGAAAGGCAGTCGGCATCGAGACCCCCAGATCGTTGGATGAACTCCTCTTGAAGGTCTGGTCCTATATCACATACTAGGAAAAGGATGTCGCTAATAGCGTTCGCGACCCCAGAAACCGCGAAGGACCTATTTCCCCAAGGTACAATGATACTGGGCCGTCTCGGCGAGCAGAGGACAAGAGGATAGATAAGAAACCCCGCGACTCCCGTGAGCACAGAGGTCCAGTTAGACGCTTCATCGAGTACACCCAGTTGACCGCTCCCTGCAAGCATATCCTTATGGAGTGTGCCAATGCCGAATTCAAGGATGGTGGGGTTCGACGACCCAAACCTACAACTCTCAAGCCCGGGGTCGATAGGACCAAATACTTCCAGTACCATCGAAGTCACGGCCACATCACTAAAGACTGCATCCACCTGAAAGACGCCATTGAGACCCTCATCAAGGCAGGGAGACTCGGGTAGTACAGAAGGAATGATGCCCCTCGTCATGATAATCGTGAGGTAAAAGAGATTTAAAAGGAGAAATGACCCTCCGATGAGGCTAGCCCCCTCCAAGTTACGTTGATCATCTCGAGACCCGAGGATTTTTACATCCCTAACAACATCGACGACGAGGAGCCCTTGTTTACCCATAATAGATGGTAAAAACTCCCCTTCGCCATGGTCATATCCGGTGGGGGATTCAGCGGCTTTTCTGTGAATTCAGCAAAAAGGAAGTTTAATGATGATAGATGCAACCTTGATCCAGATCGTAACCCTTGACAGGTTCCGAGGAAAATTCGAGCCCATCATCTTCTATCTTGAGGAACTGTCTGATGGAGCTCCCAACATGAACATCCCTTTGCCCGTGAGAGCAAAAATGGCCAACTTCGACGTGCGTCGCATCTTGGTTGACGAGGGGAGTTTCTTCGATGTCATGTACACCCAGTTGTTTCAGACTCTCCATCTTGATAAGTTCCACTTGTCACCATACATGGTATTCGATCTACAAGGCTTAAATGGCCCAACATCTAAACCATGGGGCTACGTTGAGTTGCTTGTCACATTCGGGATAGAAGCGGCTGCCAGACAAGTCAAAGTCTGCTTCCTAATGTTTGACTGCCTGTCTCTCTACAATTGTATCCTGGGGAGACCGACACTGGCCAAGGTGACCGTCTTGCCCTCCATGGTGCATTTGAAGATGAAGTTATACACCAAAAGGGGCCGCGTCACCATCATCTACGGAGACATCGAAGCTGCCAGAAGATGTTTCAATATGGCCTCCAAGGTACAAAACATACTCGACACAAAGTTTTGTATCCCAAAATTTTCCCTTTCCTTTCTCAAAACATTTCTCACAAAATCTCCAAAAGCTCAAGTTTGCACAAGTGTTGACTAGGTCAAACCATTTCCTAAACACTAATGCCTCAAATTAGGGTTTTGATTTTCACAAGGATTATTGGACTTTTAATGCCTCAAATGACCTTCATGGATTATTATAGACCTCCAAGAATACTCATGTCAAGTTCCAGGTCTTGAATCATAAATTTGCTCGATCAATTGACCAGATGACTGAAAATCAACTATATTGGGTAAAAAGTCAACTATAGTCAACCTACAGTCAAACCTCGTGATTTTTGGCCAAAATCAACATTTTAAAGTACTATTCATTATTTGATCAAGTATTTATCATAATCCCTCAAGAAAAGCACTCAATTTACCAAAGGGGCAAAATGGTCAAAATTAGGATTTTGATTATAATTGACTGATCAGTGAGTTTTGACCTAATACACAATCTAATGGCTTAAAGCATAATATCAAGGATTCAAATACAATATTTTGACCTAATTTCATGGTTCAAAATATTCCTCGAGATCAATGGATTGATAGTTGAATTTTTGGTCAATTGATGAAAAGTCAACTAATGCACAAAAAGTCAAACTTTGACTTTTTGATCAAATTTGAGTTCCAAAGATTACAATTCATCAATACATTCAAAAATATGAAGCTTGATCATCAATAAATCAAGAAAGTCAAAAGTCAATATGAAAAGTCAAACTTTTCAAGACTTAGAAATTTTTCCAAGTGTTTTATACATGACAATTTCATTACTTCATGCCAATTTTTCACCAAGATGCAAGATGATTCAAAGAAAACTTTCAACACAAAAGTTGTAGATCTTAATGAGATCTACAACTTTTATTTAATAATCAAGTCCTATAAGTGCTTGTATTTTGAGTTATAAATTCATGAAGTCATGTATTTTTTCTAAAAAAACACTTAGTGAAAATTTGACCTAGTTTAAGAAGATTTTTAACCTAACTTCTTGGCCAATTTTCACCAAGCTACAAGATGATTTTGTCAAAATGTTCAACATAAAGGTTGTAAAGTATGTTTCAAGCTTTCCAAAATGTCCAAGAACTTGAAGAGATCATGCTTGAGCTAGAAGTTTCGAAGAGATGAAGATGGCCTCACAAACTTGAATTATAGGTCATTTTCTTGATGAACATTTGATCCAATCTCATAGCCATGCTGCATAATCTTGTTTGCAGGCTTTTAACTTGTGTTTCACTCCATAATTAATTAATTATACAACTGATAGAGCCATTGTCCAAGCATTTGAACCATTATCCAAGTTGCATTTCCATTTATGGCACAAAGTTACCATTTCGTTCTTGAAAAGTTACTTTAATTACAAAGTCAACTTGTCTTGAGCTTCTAACTTATTTATTCAGCACACACTCAACATACAAAGTCATACAAACATGTTTAAAGCTTGTAACCGCTCTAGATAGCCTTGTACTATGCATTGGGACAATGTGTATCAAGCTTGCTTCAAAAACAAGCCAAAGAGCCATAACATGTGAACTTGTACTTCTGATCACCTCAAGCTCTCAAAACCTTTTCCTATAAATTGAAACACTATTATGCAACCTAGGACACAAAAATTAGAAGCCTGGAAACTCCCTCAAACTCCCTCCAACCAGAAATTGCACAAAAACTCCATTTTTACCACAGTTCTGCCCTTGAACTTGTATCTTCCATTTCCATCATGCGTTTTCCCTCAAAATGATTTTCAAAGCTTCCATACATGAAATATAGTTCATCCTTGTCCCTATTTTGGAACTGTAACACCTCCATCACCACTGTTCAAACTCAAAAACAGCCAGCTGCAACTTGACTTCTCCAGAATTTTTCAGCCACTCTCAACTCAAGCTAGGCATTGCATTAGCTTCCTAGAGGTCCAACGAAGCTAACCAGATCATTGCAGCACCTTGAAGCAAACTCAAACTTAAAAGATGAATTCCATTTTCAAGGTGAGTTTTCTGACTTTTGAACTTTTCATATAGGCATCATTTGGTTTCCATTTGTGAAGATAAAATGTAGACATCATAACCCTGAAACTAACCATGTCCTTATAATTCATTTATATTTCCTGAGTAGTGTGAATTTTTGTTTTGAACTTTCTGAAAAAAAATTAGGTCAAATTTGGTACCAAGCAAAATTCGTATTCATCTTTAATCGATTGTTTAAGTTAGTTACATATTTGGAATCGTGGTTAAATTTAAAGCAACTTTCGTGTTTACATTTTCCATTTTGGTTGAGAAATGAGGAAGTTACAAATTTGAACAATGGTGATGAATTTTCTGGCGTGAGGAAGAAGATGAAGTCATCTTCAGGAACGTGTTTCAAATATATATGTTTGGTTTTGTTTATAACACCGGATGTATAGCACCCCAGTGGTAGAAAGCGCGCGCGTAAGACTTGGAATTATAGGGACCGGGGTTCGAGCCTCAGTGGTACCCTTTTGTATTTTTCTTATAATTTTCTTGCAGATTCAGTGTAGCAGACCACGCGTGCCCATCATGAGGCCTCATCTTACCACCATCAGTTCATTGTAAAGATAAATCCAACACATTCCAATGCAAGCACATGGTATACCTCAGGAGGGCAGCCACACTTGATCCAAACAGGCGTTGGGTTATTGCCTTGGGTCCAGTCTGAATTGCTGACTCTCACCCCCATTTTAATTTTAATACAGGCCCATTCATACATTTATTTATTTATTTTTCTGATTACAAAAAAACACATTTGGGCCTAGCGCCCCTTTTTACTATCTTTAACCCCCATTTCCATTTTTAACCCCCTGACTTATAACTTATATTTTTATTTTATTTTATTTTAATATTATTGTTACTATTATTTCTAATAAAAAAACCAAAAATATTTTATTAAATATTTAGACTAATTTATCTTTTATTTTATTTTCACTTTATTTCCTTAAAACCCTAAAAATATTCTCTTAACTAATTAATTTCTTTTAGAATTAGAATTAAATTAGACTTGGATTTATTTAATTTTCTTTTTAATTAAATTATACTTTAGGTTAAATAATTAGTTATTTTCTTTTTGTAAATAATTAATTAGTTTTAATTAGGTTAAAAATTACTAAAATCTCTCTTTCATCAAAAACCCTAAAAATGTTTTCTTAACAAATCTAATTATTTTTATTAATTAATTTAATTTATTTTATTAAACTAATTTAGGTATAGTTTTATTAAATCAACTTAGGCTAATTATTTATTTTCTTTCTCTTTATTAGTTTAATTAAGGTTAAACCCTTTCATTGAAAACTCAAACACAATTTTCTTTTCTTTTATATCATCTTTATATTCTTGTATATTTTTTATTGTTATTCATTATTCAATATGGTTGTAATAGTAATTAGATTTTAATAGCTTTCATCGCTCACTTGTGACTTGTATCCCCATCCCCTAAATGATGTAATAGCGTAGAACTTTAAATTTCCGCAATTTATCGCTCTCCATATTATTGCTAGTAATTAGGGTTTGTACGGCAAGACATAAAATCAACAAATAGATAACCCTAAATTCAAGACAAAAATGCATGAAAACAAACACTTTTCACACTTGCGCCTCTAGGGTTAACCCACACTTGTTGCCTTAGAATAAATCAGTCATGTCCCTCGAACGTGGGATACTTTAGCAATGACCCTCGAATACAAAATCGTAGTCCCTCGATGACCCTTCGATGTTGCCTTCGGTAAACGATCTTAGACCCTTAAGATAATTTGCTAAGGTATCCTACAATGTTGCCTTCTATGGTTGTACGACGACCCACGCCTGTCCCTTCATATCCAATGATATGGATTCTTACCAACTAATGGCAAGATAACACTATCTAAAGGAGGAGGAAAAGAACTAAGACTTTTTGAGTAGGTAGAACGCTCGTAATTGCTTGCTCACAAATAAAACTATTTTCACCCTCACACTTTTAAAACATCTTTCCAAAAACAAACATCTCTTTGAACTATTTTTAAAACTAACACTTTGTATACATTCTTATGGAGACGAGAATCATTATAAAGTTTTCCGAAACAAAGGCATTTGCAAAATATTTTCAAACTTACACAAAACCCAAAAACATTTACAAAGCATTTTAAAGTGAGCTAGAAACTAAGACTCCATAAATAACTACGGATGAAAAGGGTGCTAACACCTTCCCTTTTCATAACCTACCCCCCGAACTCAAGAAAATTCTCAAAAGGTCTTTCCTGTTCTTTTCACCATTTCCTTTATTGGATAAAATAAAAGTCGGTGGTGACTCTTGCTATCCGCAACAATTGCGATAAAACGCAAAACGTCCAAGTAAGTTCTCTCACCATATTACACAAAGCCATGAGCTGCCAATGGAGCAATCTCCTCGGCATCAGCAAATTCCTTGGCATACAAGCCTGCTTAAGCTGAAGCACGGGAGGCTCCAGCCGATGTAGGCTCCATTGACCTTGACACCATCTTCACTAAATATGAATTCTAAGTCCCCAATGGCGAACATGATCCTCTTCGTCCCATCCCGGACGGAGACTTTGAGATCATCCCCCTCGGCGTGGACCCAAATAGGGGCGTGAAGATTGGAGTTGGACTACCCGATCTGGCGAGGAAACATCTTGAAGCCTGCCTGAGGATGAATGTTGATTTGTTTACATGGAGCATTGTGGAAATGCCCAGACTCAGCCCTGAGGTCGCCTACCACCAGCTCGATGTAGATCCTACCTCTAGGGCAGTAATTCAATGTAGGCATAAGCAGTCTCCCGAGAAAGCGGAGGCTGCTGAAAAAGTTATAAAAGACCTCCTAGAGGTAAATTTTATTTCCGAGGCTCGATATTCAACCTGACTCTCCAATGTTATACTTGTTAAATAAAATAATGGAAATTTGCGTATGTGTGTTGATTATACTTATCTCAACCAGGGATGTCCAAAGATGCATAACCATTACCTAATATTGACATGTAGGTCGAAAAATCGGCCGACTATAAATTATTATCATTTATGGATGCATATTCGGGTTATAATCAAAATCCCATGGTGATGAGCGACAAACAGTGCAAAACTTTCATGATCAGGTCGGACAATTACTACTATAACATAATGCCCTTTGGCTTAAAAAATATGGGCACAACATACCAGCGGATGATGAACAAAGTCTTCCATGGTGAAATCATGGGCATGCTCGAGGTATACATAGATGACATGATCATCAAGTCTCGAGCAGAAACCGACCACGCGGCCTACCTAAAACGAGTCTTCGATCAAGCAAGGCAATGCAAGATGAGATTCAACCTAGAGAAATGCACCTTCAGGGTCAAGGCGAGCAAGTTCCTTGGCTTCTACTTGACTGAACAAGGGATCGAATCCAACCCCGAAAAATGCAGGACATTTTCTGAGCTCTCTATGCCAAACTCAAAAAAATCCATACAAATCTTGAATGGTGTGCTCACCTCGCTCGCCCGCTTCATGGAGAAGTCCGTGCAGTATGCACTCCCATTTTTCAAACTATTACGTAAAGAGGTGGCGTTCGAATGGACCAAGGAGTACGAGAAGGCCCTCCTCCACCTCAAATGAGCTCTTTCACAACCGTTCGTGCTCTCACAAATAGAGAACGGAGGAATTCTATTGCTTTACTTTGTTGTCTTAGCCGAGGTCGTAAGTGTGGCCCTTGTCCGTGAAACATCGAACAGGTAGAAACCAATATACTTCACCAGCAAAGCACTGCAAGGCCCCAAGGTCACGTATCAACAGATTGAAAAAAAATAGCTTTGGCCTTCACGGTCGTTGTACGAACTGATCAACCTGTAAGGAAACTACTAAGACGACCAGACATGGCCGACCGGATGAAGAAATGGTCCCTGGAGCTTTCATAGTTTGTTATCTAATACGAAAGCAAGAAAGTTATTAAAGCCCAAGCATTGGTTGACTTTGTCACAGAGATGACCACCCACGAACCCCTTACAGGTGGGGCTCGAAAGTGGACAATCTTCATGGATGGAGCGTCCAGCTTGACAAGGAGAAGAGAAGGCATCCTCCTAGAGAATAAAGAGGGCGTAGTGGTCGAACATTCACTCACTCTATCATTCCCAACATCGAACAATAAAGCTGAGTATGAGGCCCTGCTCGCGAGGCTGAGACTGGCCAAAGACTTAGGTGCCCAGGAAGTACAAATCTTCACTAACTTCCAACTTGTCGCATCCTAGGTACAAGGAGAGTATCAGGCCAAGAGAGACATCCTCATATAGTACCTAAATCTGGTCAAAGAAAGAATGAAAATGTTCACCCACGCGGAGATCAAACATGTTCCGCGCGAAGAATGAAAAGGTTCATCAGTCGGGAAGAATATACATGCTCCCCTTCACCGTCAAAAATGAAGATGTTATTTGAGTCCACGCATTTGGAATTGGTGAAACTCCTGACATAGGCCACTAGTTTATCATGAGAAAGTATGTCTTGGTCGTCCTGCTCCTCAGGCTTTACTATATAGTGGTTTGTCCCCTGCTCAAAATGCTTTCACTACCACTCAAGGGGGAATTTTTCCTTTAGCCTCGTCACTTCCCGATCGTCCTTAAGATCTATTGAACGGTCATACAAGAAGTCCACGGCTTCCTCCGAAACAGACTTCATGATGATGTACCTGTCCTTGAAATGTCGGACGGATTCTAGGTATGGTCGGAATAGTTTTTCGAAATGTTTGAACGACACCCAGGCCTGAAGGCCTTCAACAGTCTTTCGCTGGAAATGGAAGATTCGGAAGAACATGGTCAGGGTAGCACCAATCTTAAGATGTTGGAAAACGAGCTCGAATGCCTGCATAAACACGAGCGTATTCTGGTGGAGTTAGGAAGGTGTCAGGTCTAACCATTTGAAAACTCCCACCTAGAAATTTGTAAAGCGCAGGCGCATCCTCTCCTCCCTAAAGGCAAACTCGTACATGGGGAAGCACGTGGCTGGGAAGGCCGAGCAGATCCTCCTGTATTTGTGAGGCATGAGAAGCAACTAGGAGGCAGAGGGCCCATCTTGCAATTCCTCGACAACATTGAATGCATCAGAGGAATCATGAACAAACCGAAACATTGTGTTTCTGGGTTCGGTCGTGACCCAATCTAGGCTATTGCCCGTGCTTACATTTTCCTTTCCGTTTCAGTCGTGAAAAATAGGTTCTTTGACCAGTTGAGCCATCTTACCTGAAAAGCAGGGGAAAACAGTGAATTCGACAACATCAAATCCACCCTTCCACCGCAAGTCAAGTGAAAGGGCGAGGTGCACCTTGAGGGTAGTTTCTCAACTCAAGCCCTTGACGGAAAACGCGAAAGGAAGCGACATCCTCAAATAGGATTAAAAGCACACTAAGATGTTGCCTCGACGAAGTGACCTACTCAAATCTCTCCAGTTCACGGGTAGGATGACCCCGACATGAACCCAGATGAAGTTCATTCGAAGTTCATGGGTCTTCATCTGAAACTCATAAACCCATATAAAGCTCATGGATCTTCATCCAAAATTCATGAATCTTCATCTGAAACTCATGAACTTCATCGGAAAGTTCATCCTTTCGCCGAGAGCTTCATCAGAAACTTCATATTTACTGAAAAATTATATGTTCAATCTAAAATCCTAAGAAAATTAACACATGTCAAGAGAATCACTTACTTGAAAAAGGATGAACGATGGAAAATTCTACGGTGTCAGCGGCGGCGGAGCAGCTATCGAATAGAGAAGAGACGACGGGAGAGCAAAGTTGAAAATATCTAAGTAAATTTCGTCACTCCCTTTTTTATAGCTATTACCCACCATATGGGGTAGCGTGCAAGGGGTCATCATTGCTTAGACCCCTAGACTGCTCTAGGCCGTGATGGCGCTTTAAATAGCTGCCACATATGACACGCGAAGAGATGTGACATTTTGGCTTCGAAAATCTCACACGTGAAACCACGAATTGACGCAATTTCAAGTGTGCATTGACGAACACTTGATCGGCCTCATTATGGTGCATTTTCTACGGGAACATCATGGATGTAAGCCCGGGGAAAATTGTGTGTTTGTTTCCTCTGCGAATGTGAATCCTAAACACTCGCGTCAAGAAGGGTAGATAACAAATCGACTGAGGAAAGTCCTTCAGAAAAATCGGTCGTGGTACGCGTATGCCCTCATCATTGGGCATGAATGCACGATCATGGAGAGTGGATGAGGAAATTGAGTCTGGACGATCACATCGTCCCCGACTGAAACACGGTGATTATTCTGATTAGGTTTTTGACCTTGAGTGTCGACGGCGACCCCAACGAAAGTTAACAGTCCCTTTGTTGGGCAACCTCTCCTTGAAAATTAAGCTGGTCTTAAGTTATCGCTCTTCACCTAAGAGAAATAACTTGGGGGGCTCCTGTTCTAGACTGGGTCTGCGCTTGGCCAACTGTCGAGCAGGCCCAATCCAGCGCCTTTACTATGGACCAATAACATACGGCCCAAGTCAGTAACTGATAACACGAAATTATATCGTATTTTTGACTTGATTCACATGCACTTTTATATTGTTTTTCATTCATTTTATCTAGTTATGCCAGTATTTATACTTCATTACAGGTATTTACATTTCACGAGGCTTACATTATGAAAGAGGAAGAAATGAAGAAGAAAAGAGTCAAATTTGCAGAAAATGAAGAAGATATCATGACAGAAAGCCATGCCACATGTCACAGTCATATGCCGCCTACCACAAGTTACATTAGTGTGCCCATCGGCACACAACATGTCCCACTTGGCACAAGTCAAATATGTGTGCCCCTCGGCACACATTGTATGGCGATAGGCACAAGCTAATTTCAGTATTAAACATGAAGTTCTCTTCACGTCTATAACAAAGCTCCCATGATTTTCTCAACTTCCCATTATCACTCCATGATCTTTCCAACTTCTCATTTTTTCACTTCTTTCTCCACTTTCTCCATTATCTCCACTGCTTCTCACTTAAAATTGTAACTTCCATTTTATTTCTCTATATATAGGATCTTAGAAACTAGTTTGAGAGATCCAAGTTTTATGAACAAATTATTATTGTTAGATTTCTAGGCAGAAAACTCGGTATGTAAAAGTTGTAGTTTCTCACATCGAGAAACTACCACACATTAGTATTAGTCCTACAATTTGTGTAACTTGCTTGGATCAACAATCTCTCCATTATTATTGAACTTATTTCAGTTTCATCTTTATTTCAAGTCTCATAATTTATTCCTAACTTTTACAGGTTTCTTTTTATTGATTTATTATTATTATTATTACTGTCGTTTTATCATTATTAATTTAATTACTATGTTGTTATTAATTACAATTGCTATGTTTAATTCACTTTCATTTAACAATATGTCTAGCTAAATAATTTTGAGTCCGATATGTGAGGACCGTCGTTTCCGACGGGACTCGGTAACGAAGTTGGCTTAATTATTTGTTTCAAAAATCATATTTTGGTCTTTGTTTTTAAACTTAATTTAAATAGTCTTGTCACGAGAGTGAGAGGTTACTTAACACGATTTTGCCACGAGAGTGGGAAATTAACTAAAGCTCGAGCCGACACTGCGAGAGTGTCGGGGTTGTATCGGATAGTAGAAACTAGGCATTAATCCTAAACACAGCGAGAGCGCTTTAGGATTAATTAGAACTTGTTCAGTTTTCAAAACACACTCCCTGTTCGGCTTTATTCAAAATCACGAGAGTGTGAGGTTCAGTCTTTAAATTGGTATTTTCTACTAAACACGTTTTTAGCATCAATATAAGCCAACGAGTTAGAATCCCAGAGGTATGCGGAATACACATTTCGGTCTCTCTTTTCATATATATTTCCTTAATATTATTTTATTTCATTTTTAGTTCTTAGTTTCCCCTATATTAATCATTCATTAGCCTTAGCTTTACAAAGTGACAATAGATTAAAGTAGGTTGACATTGGTCTCTGTGGGTTCGAAAATCTTTTATATTACTTTGATATTTTTGTGCACTTGCCGATGCATCAGTAACCGTTGGGGAATTCTCCACGTGCCCACCAAGGAGACGTGGCCAACGATTATCCGGAGTTACCATCATCTTGCACACCGAGAATAACGGGTTCATAACTTCCCTACTATCTCAGAGCAATTGACCAGGGAGGGAACCGCGTGCTGGTCTCCACTACTCATGTAACCCTGGAAGTCTTTGTTATTAGGCCTAACTATCTGGCCCAGTTCGTAGATCTTGGCCCAACATTATGGGCTATAAATACCCTCTCACACGAGAGGGTCAGGTAAATTGATTACTACTCACTAACACTTTTTACTTGCATTGTTGTTCAAATACTTAATTTGGCATCGGAGCATCTTGCAGATACCCCCCCCCCCTCACTTCACCTTCAACCGACGTTTTAGTTCCAGTTCGTGGGCCATTAACGATCCCTTCTGATCAAGTTCGATCAGTTGTTATTCGAAGCGATCATGGATGTGAGTTTGAAAACCAACTCTTTGAGGAATATTGTGAAGCGGTCATGGATGTGAGTTTGAAAACCAACTCTTTGAGGAATATTGTGATAATCATGGCATTGAACATTATTTTTCTGTTCCAAGAACTCCACAACAAAATGGTGTTGTTGAGCGCAAAAACAAAACTTTAGATGAGTTGGCAAGAACTATGATCAATGAAGGTGGTATATCAAAATATTTTTGGGCCGATGAGATAAGCATAACATGTTATGTTTTATCCCTAATATTCCACCTATCATATCATTTGCACCTTGTTGTACCCCAAAATTTCCCCTCTCTTTTCTCAAGACATTTCTCACAAAGATTTTCAAAAGTTCAAGTTTGCACAAGTGCAAAGCAGACAAAAAGGGTGTGCAGATGCAGGTAACTATTGAATTCAAAATCTGGTTTAGGCTACATGACTGATCGAAAGGAGTGGTTGGCAGATTTGGAAAAATCAAAGAAGAAGCTTTGATCCACAAGCTTCGACTGAGAAGTGGCTTCCTTCATGCTTTCTTTGATCCACACGGCAATGGCTTCCTTCATGCTTGCTTTGATCCAAAAAGTAGTGGCTTCCTTCATGCTTGCTTCGATCTACAAGGCAATGGCTTCCTTCATGCTTGCTTCGATCCATAAAGCAGTGGCTTCCTTCATGATTGCTTCAATCCACAAGGCAGTGGCTTCCTTCATACTTGCTTCAATCCACAAGGCAACAACTTCCTTCATGATTGCTTCGATCCACAAGGTAATGGCTCCCTTTGAAACAACCTGCTTTGATTCCACCTCTAAACCCTTCGACACACATAGTTTCTACACTATGAATTACAATTTGAGCTTTGGACATTTGTACTTTAGACCACTTAATCAATTGATGGTTACTAGTAGGAAAGCAATCCAGAAATTCTTTCATTTTGACTATGCCAATGAGATCATCTTGCATGCTCAATATTTGAGACCATTCGAAAAACACACATTTGGTGGAAACAAATATTGTTTCGTCTGTTGTTGATTCTGGTAGAAGTTTGTGTGGTCCATTCGAAGGACACACATTTGGTGGAAACAAATATTGTTTCGTCTATTGTTTATTCTGATTGAAGGTTTTGTGGTCCATTCGAATGACACACATTTGGTGGAAATAAATATTGCTTCGTCTATTGTTGAGTCTGGTCGAAGGTTTTGTGGTCTATTCGAAGAACACACATTTGTTGGAAACAAATATTGTTTCGTCTTTTGTTGAGTTTGGTCGAAGGTTGTGTGGTCCATTCAAAGGACACACATTTGTTGGAAACAAATATTGTTTCTTCTGTGGATGAGTTTGGTCGAAGGTTGTGGATCTATGTGATCAAAACGAAAGGGTGAAGTATTCAAGATGCTTGCTGAACAAAGTCCTACATGCTTCCAAGCCCAAGCTTGTTGTACTGTTCATATAACAGCCTAAAACCATGTCAAAAGCAGTCTGTTGCACTGCTATGAAACAGCCCTGCATCAAGCTACCACAACACTCCAAAACTGCTGTAAAACAGTCCTGCTATGCTGCTCCTAAACCAGTCCCATTTTTGCACCAAAATAGCATATAAGAGCTGCACCTCGAAAGCCATGAAAAGAACATACCCAAATTATTCAAATTTTATTCGTTTTTCCACCCAAAACTCCAGCAAGACCTTCTATAAATAAGTTGTTTCCACAACACACAAATGGGGCTTTTGGACGAGAAAAAAAGAGAAGAAGAAGAAAGAGAGAGGAGAGAACACTAAGGCTGAAACCTTAGAACACTCTTAAACCCAGAACCAAAAAAAAACAATACCACTTTTTCTTTTCTTTTGAACCCAAGAACACTTAAGGCAGCAACTCAAGTTTGAAACACACACTCCAGCTTCAAGGTAAGTCTTCTTGACTTTAAACTCTTCGTTTCAAGCATCATTGGTGTTCATTTTTGAAGATAACATGTAATAACCATTGCATTCGAAGCTAACCTTTTGTCTGTCTTCTTTTCATGTCAATCATATATCAAGAACTAACTTGTATAGACCATAAAATAATGTTGGAGTGAGAAATTACAGCATGCTTCGACACAAAGCCTTAGGCTTGGATCCATACTGCTTCACAGGCCCAAACAGAAGGAAGAAAAAAGGGTGTGTGAATCAAAGGGTGCATGCTTCGAACATACTGCATGAATCGAAAGACTTGTTTTTTCACTGTGAATCGAATGGTGCATGCTTCGAATATACTGCATGAATAAAAAGATTTGTTTTTTCTCTCTTTTGCGTTGTTTTTTTATATATTTTCTATATATTTTATTTCATTGCTATTCAATATGGTTGTAATAATTAGGACTTTTATTGCTTTCCACCCCCCACCCCCCTCCCCCCTCATTTATACATTTGTATCCCCCATCCCCTAATGGTGTAATAGCTTAGGATTTTAATTTCTATAATTTACCGCTTTAAAATAAATTGTTATTAATTAGGGTGTGTATGGCAAGATAAAATCAACCGTTAGAAAACTCTAATTTCAAAGACAAAAATGCATGCAATCAAACACACTATTCACATGTGCACCTCTAGGATAATCTCACTTGTCACCTCGGAAAATAGTCATGTCCCTCGAATATGGGCGTTTTAGCAAAGACCCTCGATTAAAAATATCGTAGTCCCTCGATGTTGCCTTCGGTAACGATCTAGTCCCTTATGAAAATTGCTAAAACGTCTCATAAGTTTCCTTCTATGACTATACGATGACCCACGCCCGTCCCTTCACATCCAACGATGGGGCTTCTTACCAATCAGTGGTAAGATAACAACATCTAAAGGAGGAGGAAAAGAACATAGACCTTTTGAGTAGGTAGGACGCTCGTAGTTGTTTTCTCACAAACTAAAACCATTTCCACACTTACACTTTCAAAACATCTTCAAAAAACAAACATCTCTTTGAACTATTTTCAAAACCAACACTTTGTACACATTCTTATAGAGACGAGAATCATTACAAAGTTTGCTGAAACAAAGGCGTTTTCAAAATACTTTCAAAACCCACCAGAAAACACATTTCAAACAAAGAATTTTCAAGTGGTCTAGCAATCAACTAAGAGCTCGTAGATAACTATGAAAAAGGTGTTAACACCTTCCCTTTTCAAAACCTACCCCCCGAACTCAAGAAAACATCTCGAAAGGTATTTCCTGTTCTTTTCACCCTTTCCTTTGTTGGATAAAAGAAAAGTCGGTGGCGACTCTTGCTATCCGCAACAATTGCAATAAAACTTAAAACACCCAAGTCAGTTCTTCCACCGTATTACAAAACTGGCGAATCTACTGGGGAACTACTTAAAAGTGGGGTTACCTTAGAGCTAGATCACATTTAATTGCTTTCATTGTTTAACTTGCTTGCTTTACATTTATGGGTCCTTGTTTGGTTTTGTATTGATCCTACACCCGGATCTGGGGAATCTTTTAGGTAAGTAGCAATAGATCGTGGGGACTGTGCACAGTATACCGACATGGATGAAGCGATAGCTATGTTAGTATGATAAATTTGTTGGTACCGGTAGCCTTTAAGTTTAGTCAATGAGAATACGGGGCCGTTGTATGGTGTCATGAAGCACTAACTGACCTTAGAACCTTTAATTGAACAACTTGGCCCTTAGGAAGTAGTGAGATAGTCGATTTTGGTGCAGTCTGAAGTTGGTCGATACTCGATGTTGCACTCATTGAGATCTGACTTTGGGATATTTCAGTCGCCAATAAAGAGGCTTGCGCTGAAACAATGCCCAATGAAGAAAGATCAATGATATTGAGATCCTCTAGAACTCGATTACTTTCTAGGACAGGTTGAGCCAACTAAACTTCAAGAGGGTACTTACCTATGAACTCCATGCAAAGCCTAAACCTGAGGACTTGTCTGCTTTGTGTGTATATGATTATTTGTACATAAAGACTTGTTTGCTTTGTTCACTTGTACATAACATCATGACATCATACCATAGCATTTTCAATAACCATTTCAAGGATCTCAAGGGTCCGTGATGCAAGGTCATGATGAACCAGCCGTCTATCAAGGGGCGAGAGGATTTATTTTCCTCTAACCAAACACCGTCAAAGACCAAAGCATGATAACTTGAGTCAAGGGCTATGACCCACTTGACACGGTGAGCTTGATTCTCGTGGAAGGACATCCAACGATATGAATTTCTCCAATCAAAGTTGTGATCAATGTTCAACTTCTAACATCTTCTTGTGTTTACCCTGTGAGATCCTTGAAAACATTGCATCCACATATCATGCATCATATCATGACAGGTTTTCCCCACACAGGTTTCTCATCTGCTTACTGTTTATTTCAATAGAGATGGCTCTAGAACAGACTGTCATAGGTCTTCAGACCCAAAATGCTCAACTTCAAGAATTGTTCCTGAACCTATCCAAGGGGAAAGAAGAAGTGAAAGCACTCCTCATTGAGAGCATGACCAAGAAGAATCCTGAGGACAACAAGGATGACCAGTTGGAACAATTACAAACTGAAATGGCAACCATGAGAATCTAGATGATGGGACAGATAGTGGGTCAAATGGCTCTTATCCAAAACTTAGCTCGGGGACAAGAAGAGCTGAGATCCCTCATCAACAAGCTTCATCAAGACGGATACAACCATATAGGACAAACAACTAGAATTGGGGATTGAGTCATTAATTAGCCTCCAATGAGACAAGTAGTTGGCTTGGTGGAGAGTAGACCTTTCCAAATTGCTGCTACATCAGGAGCCCAATAACAACCTCGCCAACAACGACAGGGTAATCAGCGTAAGCAAGATACATCCAATAGGAAATGTATCAAACTCAACATGCCGATGTCGCAAGCCTTACACACATGTTAAAGTTGAATTTGGTCACATTGAAGGATCCTCCTCGGAATTCTAATACTTCCGCTCCTAGTTACCATTCCAATGAAAGGTGTGCATATCACTCCAACATTCCGGGGCATGATACTAATAGCTATTGGATGTTAAAATATAAGATTCAAGATCTGGTCGATGAAAGAGAATTGGAAATCGCACAAGATGGTCAGATTGAATTTTTCTGTCATCCCTCAAAGACACATCATCTGAAGTGACGAAGTTTAGGCGAAGAAACTTTTGTTTATTCGAATTTTCAGTTGTAATTTCTTTGTTTGCTTAAACATTTGTCCTTATGTCAGACTTTAGTTATTCTCGTTAATGCATTGCATATGTTTCTCTTGAGTTAATCCATTTGTTTTCACTATACTGAAATTATGCTTTTACCTCTTTTTATATGATATTCAACTCTCGACTACAAGTCTAAAGCCTTTAGAGGGAGGATGATGAAAACAATACCATAATCTCATATAGTATGCTTTTGGACAGACCTTGCTGACGATGTACATGCGTTCTTTCAATTCCTAAACAGTGGAGTTATAAGGAAGATAATCCCTAGTCGACCCCTTTGAGCCAAAGAAGTAGGAGTTTTCTTTTTCGCACGAATTAAAACCTTTAATCATAACCTGGGGTAGGGTAGTTTCTTAGTTAATCCAAATGCACATTCAGCCGCAAGCTTTCACTTCATACACAAACATCCTTCTGAATCAAAAAACGGTGATGGTTCCCCGTGAAATAGACAGTCATTATCTCTCAAAAGAAAAACCCACTAAGTTAAAACCTACGAAGGAGACTTACAATGAGATAACATTTCAATTGGTCTTTGAGTGATTTTTTTCCCTTGAGCTATCTTACAATGAGACAGCATTTTAACATAGCTTGTGGTTAGTACACTTGCATACACAAAGGATTTCTTTATTAATGTTTTTGGTCTTTTGAAGAAGTAAAGCAAGATAAGGCAAAATAACAAAGACATAAATTAAAAAAGCAAAATAAAATTGCAAGAATGTAAATGACATGAATGTAAATTGTATGAAATTAAAATGCAATAAATGTAAAGGACATAAAAGTAAGTGTTAGCATAATTAATATGTGTTGTACCCCAAAATTTGCCCTCTCTTTTCCACAAGAAAAACAGCTTCGGGCTTTTCCTGATTTTTCAGATTGGTTTAAGAATCGATCAAACAGACTTTTCTCATCAGTCGGACAAAATTAAGGTTTCCATTAACTTTTGAATCAGTTCAAGCAGGTTGCTAGGGTTTGTTTGAGTTTGGCTCATGGTTTGATCAAGCAGACGCTTCTTTGATATTAAATCAAGAATTAGGGTTTGCACGCGCAGTTTTAGAAGGATTTGAATCCACAGTGTATTAATTGGCTGTTACACTGCTTTGACGTTTGCTCAAGATTTCTGTTTGTTTCTCAAGGTCTAAACATCTGGGATATGGGCTGAGGCTTCTGATTGAGAGTTTGAAGTGTTTGGTCTAATCAGTGAAATAAAGGACATATGGACGTTGCTTGTTTAACTGTGCGATGTTTTTTGGTTATTCGGAATGCCGGACGTTTATTGATTATTTATAATTTCTAAGTTAAAATTATTGGATAATTTCCAATTATTATAATTCAAGAAATTAAAGTAATTAAATAAATGAATGCAGAAGAATTAAAGAAATATCTGACAAAGAAGGATTTTTATTCATCTTTAATTATTTGTTACAATTATTATTTGAACACTGTAAATTTATTTACAGATGTTTACATTAATACTGTTACAATGATTAAAGGTAATTTAAAACTATATCCTAAATCTCCTAAATCTTCATCTTCTACTGCTGCTCCCCATTGCTCAACTGATTTTTTATCTGCAAAGACAAAAAAGAAAGAAATCAAACACAGATGAATTAAAAAGGCAGACAGATAATTAAAGCTCATCATTAAAAGTGTTGGCCGGAATCAGTTTGTTCGCCCTCTCTGCAAATCACAAGAAGACTCTTGGTTCACAAAGAGGGAAAGGAAATATGTTTGCAAATATAAAAATGTACAAGGCTGCATAATTGAACCAAATGCACAAAGCTACATGAAAAGGGGAAAGCTACTGAATATGCCAAAACAAGTTGCAAAGTCAAATTGAAACAAACAAGTTACAAAGTTCAAATTGAACAAACAGCATAAGTGCAAACAGCCAAGTTACAGTTACAAAGGCAAACTAAGCTGTCAAAGGCAAACTGAATGTCAAAACAAACTGTCCAAAGGCTGCCAAAGAGATATCAACAAGTACACAGAAGATAGGCAGGAAATCTGGAAAAGAAGAAAGTACACTGAGCAAAGCTAACAATGCAAGCAACTTATTTCAAATTTCCATCATTTTCCAGGCCAAACGCTTTTTCAGAGTAAGTACAGTCTAAAGCAATAAAAAATGCTTTTTATCTGTGGAGAGAGAAAGAGAGAAAGAAGTGGAGAGGCTTACAGGCAGGCTTAGAAAAAGATATAACAGAGAATATCAGAACAAGCAGAGGAAGGGGCAGAAAACACATAAACCTAAACCACCTCAAACCTGTGTCAAGCTTACAAACATTCAACCTGCTTTCAACTTACAAACTAAAGCAAGCCAAAGCACAGTAAACCTGTTTCAAACACAAACCAAAGCTTGCCTCAAGCCAAAAGCCTAACACATCCTGCCTAAAAACAGCAATCAAAGGCATGCCTTCAAATCAACACAAGCCTGAAGCCTGTCAAAACCAGCACAGCAAACCTCAAACCAGAAGCCTGTAACCTCAAGCCATCCAAACCTGTGTTCAAAGCTCAAACCTGCATAAATCTCAAACAAAATTCCAAACTGTCTCAAGCCTGTCTCAAGCCTAAAAGAAAACTGTCAAACTACACCAAGCCTAAACCTTAAGCCTGTCAAAACCAGAAACCCCATACAAACCAGTTTCAAGCAAAATTACAGCCAAGCCAAAACCAGATATCACAACAAAGCCAAAGTCAAACAACAACTGAAGCAAAAGTCATTCTCAGATATTTATCATCATTGAATCATTAGAGTCCAAACCAAATATCCAAACCAACTCGGAACAAAGCATCCAAATAACCAACAAAACGCCTCAGAACGTGTTCATCATAGGCCAAGCTAACCAGGCAAAAGAGGGGAAAAGCTACTCAGAAGCAAAACACGCTAAAGCAAACAACTCTCAGAAATCATCATTGAGAATCAAAGTTCAAAAAGAGGAAGAAGTCAGAAGTGAAACAATAGGCAGCTCAGATATCAAAATCATCAAAATCATCAATATCAGAACAACAAGGTTCAACAACATCAACATTTCAACAACAAGTATCTCAGAGCAAGCAAACAGAAGAAGAAGATAGAACTAAAAGCTAGGGTTTTCAGACGTTCATCACAAAACCTAACAAAAGAAAGATACGAGGTTACCAGCAAGCTCTCGTCATCATACTCCCTCGCCTTGGCCACCGGAAGCGTCGTCGTCCTCCTCCGTCTCCTCTCCAAAGGTAGTAATTCCTTCTCCCTTTTTCTTTAACACCTCATGCAAACAATAATAATACAAAAGATCAGGATTTGAAAAAAGCTAAAAACATGCGCGGATATTCAAAACCCTAAGAACACATGAAAGACATAAACCGTTACCTTCCCTTGTCATCGCCTTGCTCAACCATGGAGAGAGGGAGTCGGAGGTGGCGTCCAGTGGCCAGGCATGGAAGTTTGTCAATGGTTCTGATCAAGAAAGACTAAGAGGCGAAGGAGATGAGAAGCGGCGCCGTTTGTTCACGCACAAACCCTTGTTCTGAGTAACAACTAATTCCAACCCTAAAAAAGTTATGACCCGTTTGGGCCTGTCCCTTGCAAAACAAATCCCTAAGGCCCAATGCTTTCAGTGTGCGTACCCCCCCCCCCCCCCCTCTTTCTGTTCTCCTCATGATTTCACCATGGGCCAAATGTTTAACTTAAGGCCCACATAACTTTATTTTATTTTATTTTAACCAACATTCCTTAATTTTCATTTTTCTTTTATAACTTAATTTTTTTGTTGTTGTTAAATAATATGTTAATTTTTTCATGTAAAAATTTTATTAAATACTTTTTTTATTACGCTTAAAAATACATAAATATTAGGTTATTAGGTTTAAATAATTTTCTTGTGTTTAAAACCTTTCTTTTGCTTAATAAATCCTTTTTTACATAAATTTCTAAAAAAACATTAACAAATACATAAACAATAGATTTTTTAAGTTAAAATTTTCTTTTCATTAAAACTTTTGTTTATACATAATTAACAAAAATAATAAAATACTTAATTTTGCATTAAGTTAACATTTTGCATCACTTGTAAATAATCACATACACTTTAACAAATACTTTTTACATTACTTTTGATTCTCTTTTATTCTTATACATTGCTATATTTTACATTGAGAATGCGATTCGATTTGGTTGTAAATATTATTTGGACACTACTATCCTTATAAGACTCATCCCCATTTGTAAATATTTGTACCCCCATTCCCGGATACTTATTTGTAATAGCTTAGACTTTAAATTCCCGCAATTTATCGCTTTCTATATAATGTACAGTAATTAGGGTTTGTATGCGAAGATTCAAAATCAACCGCTAGATGACCTAATACAAAGACAAATGCATGAAAACCAATACACAATTCACACTTGCACCCCTAGGGTAATCCCGCTTATTACCTTCCAAAATGGGCCATGTTGCATGTCAAGTACTTTGGCAAAACAAAAGACAAATCAAATGATCATAGTCCCTCGATGACGCTTTCGAAGTTGCCTAAACAAAATGATCATAGTCCCTCAAGCAAATTGCCAAAGGCACTTGGCACCATTGCATTCATGGTCTATATGATGACCCGCGCCCGTCCCGTTAACATCCTAACACAAGGTTGTTCACCAAATACAATGGTGAAACAACACTGTTAAAAGGGTTAAAACATGAGAAAGATCTTTGAGTACAATAGGGTAGACAACTCTTAGTTACTTGATCAAACTTGCAAAAAACACTTGCCTACTTTCAAAACACACTCCACAACACAACTTTCAAAACAACTTTCAAAAACATTGAAACATCTTTTCAAAAAGACAAACACCTTTGTAAAACATTCGAGTAAAGAATTGTTACAACGGTTGCCTAGACAAGGCATCTTTTACAAAACATTTACAAAAACCATACACACACAAACACTATTTCAAGCAATTGAAAATCAAGGAAAGTGATCTAAAACAAGTAACTAAGAGCCCATGGATAACCATGGATGAAAAGGGTGCTAGCACCTTCCCTTTTCATAATCTACCCCCCGAACCCACGAAAACATCTCAAAGGTTTTTCCTGTGCTTTTTAGCCTTTCCTTTAGGATAAAATAAAAAGTCGGTGGCGACTCTTGCTAAACCGAACAAGTGCGAATACAAACGCAAAACCTCAAGTCTGTTCTCCCACCGTATCACAATATGTCAATGTTAGTGTTAATGAGGAATCAACCAAGTCGAGACAATTTAGCGCTATGTTAAGCAATCGTAAGAAGTCACACATATATGAGGCCGATCAATAACAATTTAAAATGCTGCTCAACTCTATTTCAAATATTCATTTGTAAAGTTTTGTAAACGCAAGGAACATTTGTTCGATAATTTGCAAGCAAGGAGCTTTGTTTATTAACTTTCTTTTAACATTGTTGTGTTATTTCATTGTATTCAAATTTGTATAATCTGCTTTCAAGAAGCAACTCGTAAACACATTTTTTGTATTTCAACTCCTAAGTTGATAGTTCCTTGAGAGACTAGGGCTTTAGTCAGGATTCTCAAGAAGACATTGATATATAGTCTTTGTGATTTACAATATTGACAGTTGGTCTTTGTTGGGTCTGTAATCAGTTTGGTTATAGTGGATTAAGTCCTTATTTGAGAAGGAAAAATCATCTTGGCAGGTGGACTGAATTAACTTTGTTAACAGTGAACCAGGATAAAAATATTCGTGTCATTTATTTTTGTTCTTGTGTTCTTTGTTTTGTCTTGGGACAAATTTGTTTTAAATCCTGAAACTCAATTCAAACTCTCATTTCTTGTATTTCTCACACCTTCAAATATATCATCTTATTGCATCAAGAGACACAATTTGGGTCATTTACTATTTAACTATCATCCACTGCAATTATATGAAGAATGACATTCTTCATATCCTCTAGTCAAAGATATTTAAATAGGAACAACTGTCATGCCCTAAATTTTTTTCTAAGTATTTTGGTCATTTCATTCATGTCATCCATCATTGTTATAGATCACCTTTTTATCATGAATAAAAGTTAAGTCAATGTTAGGCCAAATTAGAAGTTAACATGATTTTCCAAAAGTGAAAAGAGTTTGTGATAGATGACCATATGTAATGACATCTTTTGATCAAGTGTCAATTCTATGACTTCTTATGGACTAATTACCAACATATTTTACAATAAAAATAAGCTACAACCAAATTTTGAATTAAGGTTTAGATTTGATTCTTTAATGGCCATGGTTTATCATTGTCATCAGCATTCACTCAATTTTACTCAAAAGCAATAAGTAATTAAAATCCTTTTGAACTAAGTGTTATTCATTACAAATTTAAAATTAGTCTTAATCTTATAAGTTTGCATTGGTTATTAGTTTATTTCAATTCAAACCAATTTGATTTAGAAATAATTTTTTTATTATAAGTTGCATATAAGTCCACTTTGCTTTCATTGTTCTCATCTAAAATTCAAAAATAATGGAGACCCAACTTCAAACAATAATTTTGTTATGGTAAGCTTACATACTAACTATCCATTTTTTTTCCAGTATTATCAAACAATACAACTACAAAAAGAGCATTGTGATTTTGATTTACTTGTTGTTGAAATTCCACTTTGTCTTAGGCATCATATGGTTTGAGATTTCATCACCACAACTAAATTCAGATAAAAGAAAAAAGTTAATTTGTGTTCTGAAGAAGATTTAGGTAGGGTTTATGTTGGTGATCTTGGGTTTTGAAAAGTTCTTAGTATTATGGTTTCTCGTGTTTAGGATTGTTTCGATCTACTATTTGCATTTTGTTTTTGAAAAATTTAAAGTTGAAAACATGTTTAGATGTTGATTTTATGGTGAGTTTGTGTTTGAGTTGAGTGGATTTAGTGTAATTTAGGGGGTTTTCTAGAAAAGGGTTGAACAAAGAAGATGGATCTGCATCGTGTTTATGATGAATACAGTGAAGGTGTGGCAGTTTTTGGGTAAACTTGGGCGGAGCTAGGGCGGTCAAGGGTGATGGAAATGAGAGGTTTTCAAGAGGAGTCTGAGAGAGTTTGGGGGAAGAAAGAGAAAAAAAGAGACAGATGTCTCACAGATCGTTGGAACATTTGGCATGACATTTGTCCACTTAACAAAATTCTGAATCTTGAACAATTTAAATAAAATATTTACTTGATATAAAACATAAATCAAACTTCTCAAGTGAAGGATTCATAATAAATCTCTTGCCAAAAAATGAATCACGCTTTAAATCATCTTTAATAAAGATGGGATATTTTTTCATTAAGTGTAAATCCACGTCTTGCAATTAAAATATATCTTATCAAATCTCTTCATTGAATGAATCTTCATTCAATATCTTTGCATATCCACTAAACCAAATCTAAAATAAATCTTCCTTCAAGACATATTGAATTAAATCTTTTCTTTAAATCCAATCAAATCAAATCTTTTTCTTCAATGCAAATTCTTTTAATTAAACCATATCTTATTAACTGATTTGGATTAACAAACTTCATAGAAACAAACACAATCACACTCAGATTTACTCATGAAATCTTGCTAACAGATTGATGCCAGATGTTGCACCTCATGTTAGAACATCTTATCTCACATGATTCCTCTTCACATATTGCATCTTGCTGCCCATGTTGTTTTACCTAAAACAGCCAATCAAAGAAACAACAGACATAATAAACCTCAACAACATACCTGGCTAAAAGGAAGGAGAATCGTGAGGTAGAAGGTCAATCTAAAAGAGGGGAGAGACAATATTTGACTATGTACAAAGATAACTCCAAGTAAATCAAAGTGAAGACCATGAGACGAAATCGATAAATTTATGGGAAACTTATCACGTGTTAATAGCTCGGACTGAAAAAAAGGACATCGATATAAAGGCAATAACCATGTAAACTTAAGTGCACTTAAGCAATCTAAAAATTGCGTTGCATCCTAGGTGGTCACATCACCGCACATGTCATGAATGGGTTATGAAGCATCTCAATGATAGAACCACACTAAATACACGTGTCTCTTATTACTTTTCAAAACTAATCCCAAGCGATTTAGTTCTACTTCACACTAGATTACGATGTGGAGGCCGATTAATGGCACTTAAGGCTTATCTCGACTCCTTCCTCGCCCGACAAAGCCTTTTGGAAAACTGTTCTAGATCGACCAAAGATCCAAATGACTGAGGCCCAATTCATCACATGCCCGCTCTAATTGATCCAATATATAAAATAGTTCATGTGCGATGATAAAGTACATAATCTTTGATCTCCAATTTCACATTACTCTTCTTGAACATTGAAAAAACTTGGTTGTTGGAAGGCTAACCATGCATGTCATTCCATGCCTTCATAAAGGAGATCATAACCACCGTTCAAGACCGTTATCGTCAACTTCTTATCATTTATGGTTCCTTCGAGAGTTAAACCTTCATTTCTGATTTTCGAACGGAACACTTTTCATGTAGTTTATACTTCTTTGATATCATTTTCTGAGAATACTTTCTGCAACTCCTTCTTCATATCGATATCAATTTTGTTCCTAACCACTTCAAATACATAGTTCTAGCTTTGATTTTTATCTGAAGAATATATATTATTGAAATAAGATAGGAACAATTTGATTATATCACTCTCTTCTTTGTACTATGTATCAACACTTCTCTTAATTGAATGAATATACTCCCTTCCCACTTCTCGTTTTAGAAGAATTTTTTTATTTCTATTTAAGTGTCGTTTTTATAATTTAATGTTATCATTTGTCAATTATATCTCTACTTTCTCAATAACTCCACTTCCCACTTTCCATAAAATTAATTATTTTCTCAATTAATTATTGAAGAAAAAAAAGAGATGGTATATAATTGAATTTATTTGAAAAGAGAAAATAAATGAAGATATAATAGAAAAAATAACTCTAATAATCCACTATCTTGATTGAAGAACTTTATACTAAAATGACACTTCAAAAGAAACAGAATTTTTTTACTTCCTTTAACTGTCTTTTAATGAAATTTTTTAATATTTTTATCATTTTTTTTTAAATCATTCACTCTTAACTCGTATATTGATGCTCCTATTCAAAATAGAGAGACACCAATTGTATTTATTAAAGTGTTTATTCCGTAATTTTTTATAGTTTGAAATATGAATATATTAAAAAAAATATGGTAGAAATTTGATTATTTCGAAATTAAATTTAGGGAATCGGTTATTTTGGTAAAAAAGTTCACAGCTATTAATTATTAAAAAAATATTTTCTAATGTTATTTAATCAATTATATTAGCATTTCATATGCCTAACAAGTGATAAAAAATTACATAGTCGCAGATATAAACATGCTCCTATAAAATTTGTAACGAAACGAACATGTGGCGATATTATCCCATTTTCCATATAAATAAAATAACAAATATTTCATATAAATATATAAAAAGTTGAATCAGCCGACATAGGCTCACACGCCAGTTCAACGATACTATCTATTACAACCAATTCATAAGCCTCCACGTGGTCTTAAAATATCTACTTCAATAATAAATGGAACAAAACAAAACATTAACTATAAACTTTTTATGGCCGACATAACTAATTTCAAATTAAATTAAAATTAATACTACATTTTTTGTGTTTGGTGTCTCTTCGATTAGTTTTTTTTTTCCACAACCTATCCAGTTTAAAGTCAATTTGAATATTAAATGATCACAGTTGTGGAAATTGAATTATAGTTTTTTTTATTAAATTTAATGTGAATTACCACTGAATCAATTAATGATAAGTAATTTTATAATTTAATAATTTAATTATTTTTTATTAAACATAATTTAAGTTAGAATCCGTGTTTAATTAATTTAAGAATTAAAAAAAATCGTTTTCAATGAGTCAATGAAATTGGCATAAATAACAACGGAATGAATCAGTTTTATACAGATCATAGTGCGCACATGAGAGCACTAAATTTCTGGGTCCTCTCTTGCTAGATAATTTTCATAATTGTTTATTTATTTTCTTCTTTCTTCTAACTTGTGATCACAAATTAGGAAGAAAATGTGGAACAGGATGAATTTTCAAGATGAGGCAGTTCAGTTGATCAACTCAGATTTCAGAGACTTGGGTGATGCTGCTCATAAACTCGCTGATCATGTTCTTAAACTCGGTGGTTTGGGATTTGGAGCTTCTTTCTTTGGTTTCTTTGCTGCTGTTGCTGCTATGTATGTTCCCTTTTACTTTATTTATGGGTGTTCTTGAATTTTGTTATATGGATTGTGTGATTTGCTTGTCAAACGTTGTTGTTTGTGATTGTTTCTCTAAAGTTTATGTCTCTCTATGCTGTTGTTTCGATATGTGATTTTTGAATATTTGTTTATGCTTCTAGACCATCCTTAATTTCACTGGGATTTTTTGGTCTATTTGTGGTCATAACTTATTTTCAGCTTATTTTGGTACTCTCCAAATCAATTTTTTATATATTTGTATAGGTTATTCGAAAATAGCTTATAAGAAATACTTCTATGAAGAGCATACACTTTAGGAATGAAACACTTCTATGACATCCGTTAGAAAAGTAGGTGTCTAACTAGTGTTAGGGTCCATCACTCGTATGACATTTCTACGTGCGAGATAAGTCAATGTGTTAAGATCAGACGCTTATATGATATTTCTATTATACGTGTTAGAAATAGTCACGTGTCTAACATATGTCAGTGTGACACTCGTATGATACTTCTACGATATGTGGCAAAAAAGTCACGGGTCTAACATGTGTTAGTCCGACACTCTTACAACACTTATATCAATTCTATGAGACTTATACACATGTTGAAAAAGTCAGACAAATATCACAAAAGTCAGACAACTTTCCTTAAGAAATAGTAATAGTAATTTTTTTCTTTCGTATAAACTTTAAATGGAAGATAGATATTTAGATCCATTTCTAGGCAAGATAATATTAAGGCTAGGGTAGGAGCCCCACCAATTCTCGTGACGAAGTCGGTAGTTATCATTTTGTCTTTTTAGTGGTTAGTCTTGAATTGTTGTCTCTATTTTTATCCACAAAAAGAATAAGAGTTTGTCATTGTAAAGTAAGGTAGACCAGACCTACTATTCAAGTGCCAGCACATATTCAAAACAGAAATTTATCACCATGTTTTTATTCTTCTTGTGTAAGAGTGAATGAAAACAAATTAAAATAAAACAAAGTTTCAGTTTTGTAATCAAAACTAAATAAATACACCAACATTAAATGATATTTTAATTTTGTTAATCAATGTCAAAGCTTCACCATGTTTTGTTGAGTAAGAATGAATGAAAACTATAGATAGAGAGTCTTTGTTTCTGTATGACTTCACTAATTATGTTAATATGTTCTCTGCAGTTATTTGTTGGTTTTGGATCGCACAAACTGGAAGACCAACATTCTTACATCACTACTCATTCCATACATTTTCTTCAGTTTGCCGCAACTAGTTTTCGGTGCTTTCAGGTGATTCATTTCCCTCCCTGTCTGTCACACTTTCCTGTTATCAAATTCGTACCTTCCTTTGTCTAATATTATTTTCATCACTTCGCAGAGGAGAGATTGGAAAATGGATTGCTTTAGTTACTGTTGTGTTAAAGCTTTTTATTCCAAAACATTACCCTGGTATGTTACAATTTTGCTTATAAGTTATGATCCTTTTCACCATAACTGACAGTGTCTGTGAAATATTGAATTTACATAATAATAACAAACTCTTCATGATTGATTGTTACTGCAGAATGGTTGGCTTTACCAGATGCTTTGGTACTTCTGGCTGTTGTAGCTCCAAATCTAGTTGCAATCACTTTTAGAGAAAACATTGTGGGAGTGATTGTGTGTCTTGTCATTGCATGTTATTTGCTACAGGAACATATTCGTGCGTCTGGTGGTTTCAGAAACTCCTTCACTAGAGCAAATGGCGTGTCGAATTCCATTGGCATCATCCTTCTGTTAGTTTACCCCATCTGGGCGCTTCTCGTTATAATTTTTTAGGTACCTGCGTTTGAATTTGATTGTTAAGTTCGAGTCTGTTGTGTTCTGTAGTCATTCATTTGTCGGATGTTGATGTCAAATACTCTGCCATTGTTTGACGTAATGTATCACCTTTGTTGTTTCGTTTGCATGTTTAAAATATGAAATCAAGTTTCTTTTGAGACACTTTTTGGCTTCATTGTAGAAATAAGAATGAAGAATGTTATATTTTATAATATGAAATTCAGTCTCTGAGACAATTTTTGGCTTCATTGTAGAAACAAGAATGATCAAGGGATCGATATAGTAGTAATATGTCTTAAGTTTTCGGACACCTTGCAGTGATTGATATAGTAGTAACATTAACATTAAAGTCCTCTTAACTTTTCTAAGGACATCCTCTTAAGTTTTCTGACGTAGTTAATAAATTTATCATGGTTTAATTGTGGAAAAACAAATAAGGGCTCTATTTTGTCACAATAAATATTTTATGATATCCTTTTTAGACGAGGCATAATCGTGACAAATTTTAGACAATCTTTAGTAGTCCGTCTTATACAGCATTCACAAATTATCTAAGATTTGAGTGGATCATTGGTAACTTTAATAACTTTTTCTCTATCTATCTGAATCTACCATTCTCTCTGAAATAATAAATAGTCACCATGAGTTAGAAAATTACTTCACATAAACAAGTAGGAGTAATAACACTTGTTGCAAGTTACACAAAATATGTAACTTTTTGAATTTTTCAGATAATCTTGTGATATAATCTTTTAAGAATGGCTGAATGAGCATATTATTGTTGGTTAAAAATTTTCGACTAAGACATAGATGAAGTTGTAAGAGTTTTTGAAGTGAGAGAGAAAATGTTAGTCGAATTTATAAGTGTCAAAATCTTCAAGAAAACGATTTGGGGACTTGACCAAATTTCTCATCAATTGATCTAAGTTAGAGTCGAAGAAATAGACAGTTGAAAAGAACAGTTTTTTGCAATCGGTTGTCAAAGATGTCAGGGAAGTTATTAAAGAGCAGTTTGTATGGAAATGCTACATGACAAGCTGTGAGGAGTCGAAGTCATGTAACAATTATTTTTAAATTTCAATATAAACAGGATTTACATTCAGTTTTGGGAGTCAAGGGTCGCATTGTGTAACATTGCAAGGGAAAATTCAAAGTAAAATATGAATGTTGCATTCAACCATGAGTATGAGTATTGCATTTGGTACATTCAGTCAGAGAGAAACGAGTGACTTCTAGAAATGTATAGTATTGTATTTTATTTTTTCAATTGTCTTTATTTTTGCCCCTTTTATATGCATTTTCTCAACTTTTATTCAATTTTACATTCAATCCAAATACTAAGACCATTTTTAACTTTACACTTTGTTCTATGATTTTGTAGTCAATTCTACAAGTAAACTTTAATAAGAGGTTAGAGATTGTTTACCAGAACCATGTGTAAACAATTATTCAGTTCCTATTTCAATAGATTAAATGTTTTGTTTAAAGCTTTTTCACTTCACATAATACAGGTTGAAATGCATTCTGAAAGACAACCAGAAATCGATATAATTTCAAATAGAATTCCTTACACCTGCCTCACACCATTGCTCCCTATGCTTCCTTGTATAGTTGATCAATACAATCCTGAAATTGTTTGCAAGAAGTAACGTTTTACTTACTTAGCTAGTAACAGAAGAAATGCATATTTTGGTTTAAAAAATTGTGAACCATGAGACAAACCTTATAGTGCTTTAGTAATTGTGGTCTCTTCAATTTGAATGTTGGAGTTACCAGATCTCTCTCCACATCAAAGGGAATTGGCTCCAGAAAAACTGCTTTTATCAACTCAAAGCCTCTAAACTGAGAGAATATCAATCATGTGAAATGTCATCACTAATCAATAAGATCACAAAAATGTAGCGCAACGTAACGCCCGAAATTACGCATATGGTTGACATTATATAATACATACTTGATGTTTCTGACCAATGCTGTTGAGTTCATCCAAAATGAATTTTCTTGCCTTTAGATTTCCACATAATGATTTAAAATCATCAGACAAATCATGCTTCACTGCCCAATTCTCAAGGGCTTGTCTTTCAGGAACAACAACAGCCACCAAGAAAGATTCAAAACTATTTCCGTAGACCCAAATCTACGCGCGAAATAAAAAAAAATTTATACATTAATGGAATTGCATGAGTTCTAGTTAAGTCAATTTTTTCTAGGATTAATAGAGAAGAATTATACCGAAGTTATAAGAGGGCACTGCAAATACTTGTTTTCGATATTCTCGACAGCAACATATTCTCCTTGAGACAATTTGAAAATATTCTTTTTTCTGTCAATAATTTTCATGGCTCCATTTGGAAGCCATTCTCCAATGTCACCTGTATTTATTTTTCAAAGCATTTCGAAACACGCTGCATTTAGAGCCATACTGCCAACTTTAACGCCAGAATGCAGAAATATAGAAGTTTGTGACGGACTTACCTGTATGAAACCAACCATCAACAATAACCTCTTCCGTAAGATCTTGACGCTTGTGGTAACCCGAGAACAAGGTATTCCCTCTCAGGCAAATTTCTCCGCGGGGTTGACTGGAAAGTGCATCATAACCCATCTCAGGCACGGACTCAAGCCTGGCTTCAATCGTTGGCATGGGGACTCCGACAGTTCCCACCATAGAAAACACATTGGATATTGAAGTGAAACACCCCGCGCAGCTTTCAGTTAGACCTGTAACATCAAAATGATAATAATGAATTGCTATGCAACCACTTCGATGAACTACTTATAAACAATCCACCAATTTATAATCAAAGATTCAATCAAACACTATAGTGTACCATATCCTTGTGCCAAGGTAGATCCAAAACTGACCCTTAGAAACTCTTCAACATGCTTAGACAAAGGAGCAGCTCCGGATAACAAGATTCGAACTCGTCCACCCAATGCTTGTTTTATCTATCAAAATAAAACCAATGTTTCAAGTTTGAAACAAAACTTTCTGAAATAAAATCATAGTACAAAATGGAATAATACCTTGTCAAATACAAGCCTATCAAACCAAGGTGCTGCTTTGTCTTGTGGAAGACCACTATTTAGATATCCCAATTTGCTGTTAATTGTGTTTAGATTAGCATACAATAGGATAGAAATCGGAAACTAGAAAAGTAGAATTCCGGAACGGTAGAAAGTTTGGTGGTTAAACATACTAGTTATATGCATACTGAAACAATGTCTTTTTCAGTGATCCTTCCGATGAAATTTTGCTATTGATACCTTCAAGTGCAAGTTACGCTTATAATTCATTTTCAAATGACAGTGTAGTCACACAATCACATTTAGGATATATAACAAGATTATAGCACCAGACAGCAGCACAATAAATATTCTCGCCTTACCAGCGTAAACACGGTCATAAACTCGAGGAACACCACAAAATATAGTTGGCTTCAGTGTCTGAATATCTTCCATTAAGAATCTGATATCCTACAAGAATCAACATGAAAAATTCCATGAAGAAAATATTTTGAGAATAAGCCAGATATTACTAATAAGAACAAAAAGCAAATTCGAAGCTTACGCCTTGCCAAAAACCAATTGATGAGCCCTTGTGGATGCAATAAGTCACCATTATCTGGTCATATACATGAGCAAGAGGAAGAAAAGAGAAGTACACGTCGTCTTCCGCTGCCTATAAATAGTACATAGATGTGTTTGTATCAACATTGAGAATGACATGTTAGATGTATCGAGAAAAACAAATGAAATAACTAATGAAGGGCTTATAAAAGTGTTATTACACGAAACATGAAACAAGCGAATCATAAAGAAAACGAATTATCTTACGCCTTTGTCTGTTATCGAAAGTAGTTGGTCAATGGACAGCACTTGAGTCATGAAAGCCTCATTCTTAATAATGACACCTTTTGGTTCACCTGTTGTTCCACTTGTGTACATGATTGTGCAGATGTTAGTCTTATTTTTTAACGTTAGATCCAAATCGAGATTTCCCTGCAGAAATAAAGATATACAATCAAATTATATCGAAAGAGAAAATTTTCCTATTTGATCTCAATGGTTCACGTTGTTAGTTATAAATCTTAACATCAGTAAGCAACTGAAAATCATAGTTCCTACCGACTGAAGAAACTCTCCCCAAGTGAAGCAGGATACACCAAGTTCCTCAGCTTCTTTCTTTTGTGTGATGGAAACATTATCAAAACTCACAATAGCTAAACCATAAAATTACAGAAGTTTATCGGTTAGATGGAAAGACTTTTAAAATTAATATTAACAGAAATAACAGAAAGGTTTGATTACACATACTTTTAAGACTTGTACACCGATCAAGACATGACAAAACCTGTGCCAACAAAAAATGATAAGCTAATTATCAGCAGAAAACAATAAGGAAGAGCCAGAGAGTAAAAGATTGTGCTCCAAGAAATAGAACGGAACCTACGGAAGGAATCTTGCTTTGCTGTACAAATGCTAGCGAAACTTCAGCATGGTTAATGATAAACTCCACAGCATTAGGACCTGTTTATGCATAATTACGAAACGTTTATCAAACTTTAATTTCCTAAATTCAATAAATAATAAAAGCAAGTTTATCGAGATTTATAGTGAAAGGTACAAAAACACAAACCAAGAGTGTCGTATAATGGGACATATGTTACTGCATAGCTGTTACAAGCCTGGAAACACCAAATTCGAACCAAGTCATTAAAGTACTAATGCAGTAATTTATAAGGCTAATCATATCAAGATCATATTATAACATGTTTAACTTACTAAATACTAGTTAAGTAATTGTAATTTCCCCTACAAAGATAAAGTGTTATACCTCCATTGCAATTATCCATTCGGGACAGTTGGATCCATATATGCCACAACGGTCACCCTTGTGATACAAGAAAAAAGCTAGTTAGATTAATTACATATACTTTTGAATATTTGGTATAGTTTTGTTAATAGAATAAGAACAGTTACAGGATTGACACCGCGGCTCTTCATGGCGGAACCAATTCGGATGGCAGCATCATAAGCCTCTTCAAATGTGACCCATTCATAGGGACCAACCTGCAAATTCAATTGAATTCATACATAATTTTACTTAATTCAATACTACAAAACAAATGTAACATTAAATATAATATCGAGACCAGCATGATCCGAATGATTCTGTCCCTATGTATAAACAAACCATTTTGATGAAAAAAATGTGTCAACCATTAGTATTATTTTACAAAGTTTACCTTTACTAGTACTTATTTGACTAATTTTGGTTTCATTATTTAACTAAAACATCATTTATTCATTTTATCTTAGTTTTCTCCAACATTATTTTCTCATTTAGGTTAGTATTCTAAAGGCTAATTCAAGTAAGCTGAAAAAAGTCCAAGAAATGATGCAAAAGAAAGACATGAATGAAAATTACCTTTGAATCAATTTTTTGACGCCGACCCAGCATTGCTTTACTGGGGCACCTTGCAGCAGATTCCCTAAACAAAGAAACATCAAAACACATATTTTATCATCATAATATTAAAAGTCAAAATCTTGACAAGTGGCCCATTAGCTCAGTTGGTTAGAGCGTCGTGCTAATAACGCGAAGGTCGCAGGTTCGAGACCTGCATGGGCCAATTTTTTTTTTGAATTCCTTAACTTTTCTAGGGCAAATTTTGTGAACTAATGAGAAAGAAGTAGCAGTAATAATATTAATAGTGACCTGAAAAAGTCCCATGGAGATTGAAAATGAGAAGGTAAATCCAACAAAGCATCTTTAGCATAGATGCATCTGTAGACAGGACCTGCTGATGGCTTTTCATGAGTTGCAGATCTTGCTTCTTCCACCTTCACAGTGTATACATCCACCATTGTTGTGAGGTTTTGTGTTTTGTTACCTATTGTAGCTGAATTTAACAAGGGGATGGTGTTAGCAGAGTTGGTTGAGCAAGCATTAAATTTGAAAGTTATGTTTTGGAAATGAATTCAACTATATTTTTTAGATGTGTTTTATTTATTTATTAGCCTATTTTGTGCCGTTTGCTACTTTGCTTGTTTTGAGTAAGCATTTATTGTGGCTAAGAAAGTTTGGTGAAGCCTACTTTATGTACAATTGCAATTATATTCTCTGTATAGGTTTGGATACAATTATTTTCACCCTGATTACATTTTTCAATACAGTTTCACCATAATTTTTAAGAAGTTAGAAATTCTAGTTTCTCCTAGAAGCACCCTTTTTTTTTCATTTCACCGTGATTCCAAACAGATGCATAATCAGAAAAATAAAATTGATAGGTAGTATTTAAAATGAATGTAAGATGTAAATCTATATTTACAATTGCATTTTTCATTCGAGATTGACCAATTAAAATTTATGTTGTTTTATAAATGATTAATAAAATTGATAGGTAGTATTTAAAATGAATGTAAGATGTAAATCTATATTTACAATTGCATTTTTCATTCGAGATTGACCAATTAAAATTTATGTTGTTTTATAAATGATTAGGATTAGATGGATAATGATAAAATGGATTTTTTATTATATAAAAATAATTGTATCATTTCACAAGAATTAATACACCATCCAAGTTATTTTAACTGGATTTGATAATTTTTTACTTCATTCAAATAAATGTTGAGACAAAACGGCATTAAAGATTCACAAATTCAAAAAAGATTTGGAATTATTGAGTTAATTTTATACTTCGTTATTATTGAGTCAAAGATGATTTGGAAACCACATCATCGATTTCTCAAATTTATGAAAATTCTATTAAATAAGAGGAAAAAGAAGAATAATATATTCTTTATATCATATATTTCACTCTAACATATAACCAAATGGTCAAGCTAAGGACCTTAAATAAGTATTATGTGAAGGCAACCCACGATTTAGTAACATATTTTAATTTCAGTCAATTTTAAATTTTAGTATGTTTTTAGTGTTTTGGTATTTTTAATGTGTGTGTTGAATGTGTAAAAAATCTAAAGAGAAATAGATGCACTAATTGACTTCGTGACTTATGTCGCTCAGACGATAGTTTTTTATTTAGCAGTTTTAGTTGTATTTCTTTCTATTTTGTTATGTGTCTCATATGTAATCTACCGGAGAAGGGGAGCTCCAAAAAATTGCTCTACTCCAAATTTTGTATTGTTTAGGCCTTCTTGAATAATGATTTTGCTTGTGCATGTTTCTTTTTTAGTTTAGTTACTACCTTACCATTGAGTAGAAACACAGTCACATAAAAAAGTGAATAAAGTGATCGAGAATGATGTTTTCGAGCAGAGTAATGATTGATGAAGAAAAAGGATGTGGATGCATTTCTCTTAAAGATGTTTTGTATGATGTCAAAACTAGAAATTGATTTTAACTTTACTGTATATTGAACAGTATTTCTGAGTATTTGTGTGCACCCTTGCATTAGAAGTCATTAGGAACCTTAAGAAGCATATAGAACAAGTTTGATTTGGTTATCCATTGGTCTCGTAAAGGAAGATTCAGTTTTTGCACAAAATTTATGTGCATGTGTCGACACATACGAGTTTCGTGTCGGCACATGTGTTGTTGTTTTAAAGCATATAACACTCTAGAAGTATGTGTCGACTCATTCTTTTGTTCGCGTCGACACATGTCTTTAAACTACTCTATGTATCGACACATACGAGCTTCGTGTCGACTCATGTGTTGTTGATTTACCTAAAAATCTCT